>WBNM01009364.1:219677-322726 GCA_013399055.1 Ramphastos sulfuratus | reverse complement strand
TGGACACAGAGGAGGTGATCCTTCACTACTTAACCAGCTATCCTGGGCAANTTCATCCTGTTTGTTGCCCAAGCTCCATGCATTTGTATAGAGGCACTTAGGCTGGGCTGGCCCTGTCATTCTCTTGTGCCAATTCCCCTTGATTTCCTCAGATTGTCCTGGTGCATCATTCCTGGCTTGTCTCAGGGCAGCAAGTTGAGGGCCCTCATTAGCTCTCCATCCCTCTGCCTCTGGTGAGCTGTCCCACTGTCACCAGTCAGCGGGAGACAATTAACATCTTCCCCTTTCAAATCTAGTTTAAAGCCCTATCAATGAGCCCTCCCAATTCCTGCCCCAGGATCCTTTTCCCCCTCTGGGGCAAGTGCATCCCATTAGTTGTTTGCAGCTCTGGTGCCTTGTAAACCGAGCCACGATTGTAGAATCCAAACCTCTGTTGATGACACCAGCCCTGGAGCCATGAATTGAGCTGTTGGCTCTTCCTAAATGTTCCCCAGTCCATCGCTGATGTTAGAGGGATAGAGGAGAACACAGCTTGAGCTCCCGGTCCCTTTAGCAGTTGCCCTAAGGTCCTGAAGTCTCTTTTAATTGATCATGAACCCGTTACTGTAGCGTCATTACTACCTACTAGAAAGATTATGGCCTTTCCATCTGAAGTGTGTACTAACTCCACAGTATAACTACACTGCTGCTGTTACAGCAGTAGAGAAAATCACCTGCTGTCAAATTTCGTTATTCTTAGGGAAATTGTGGTGAAGTGTTTCAAAGTGCCTAGCCTGTTGCTCTACTTTAAACAAGACCAGTAGTAAAGGGAGTCACCTTCTCTTTTTCCCTGACTTTTTTTGCATGCCATAGCTCCTTGCAGAAAAGTCTCTCATTATCAGTCTTATACTTTGAAAAAGTCTTCTAGATTGCTTGCAAAATTGAATTTATCATTCCACTGAGTAAACCTGAACTATGAGTTGAAACAATAAACTGATGTTGAACATAGGATCATTTATATAGCTGCATACAATCTCACTACAGATTGTATTTCTTTCTGTGCACTTTGTATATTATTAAAATTTTACTGGAACTTGACTGGAGTATGTAATATCTTTGAAAACACTCACAGTTTTTGTGAGAACCCACACCAAAAACTACTAACATCTGGTTTATATTAGCAGCACATTTTGATGCTATATGTTCATTGTTACCAGTAAAGATAAAGAGATATAATAAGTTTATGTGATGATTTTTTTTTTATCTGATTCTTTTCATAGAGAGAAATTCTCGAACAGCAACAACGAGAGCGATATGACACAAGTTTTCGTAGCATGTGTATGTTCTGCGATCAAGAATTCACAGGAAACAGGTTCGTTTATTGACAAATTGGTTTTGGTTTTTAATTGCTTTTGGTTTATTTTTTCATATCTGCTCTGTCTGTGTCTATGGTTTTAATGTCGTTGAACCAGTTAGTGCCTTGAGTGACCTGTACTAGTGGGAGGTGTCCCTGCCTATGGCAGGGGATTGGAACTAGATGATCCTTGAGGTCTCTTCCAACCTTACTATTCTATGATTCTATGATTCTATTCTGTGACTCAGACAATAGAATTAAGGTATAGTTTAAGTATTTCTTTCAGATGCAGTGCCATTTTAAATAGACTTTGTCCTGAATCCCTTATTTTTTCAAATACTTTTTTTTATATTACACAGGAAGCTGGAGTTAGTAACTGAACCGGTTTAAAGAGTGAATTTTTTAACAGTTGTGTTACTAGGAAGGAATGCTGTTTATGCCAATATGGCTGTCCAGTTAGACATTTTCATATCTCAGCCTTACCAAACCAGTGTGAATTTGAAGTTCAGATGAAGAGAGGAAAATTAGAGTGAGTGCTTTGTAGCATCTGTCAAGTGCGAGTAGCAATTGCAATCAGGTGCTTGCTCTGAAAAAAACTTTATTTATACACAGTAATCAGTTTCAGCTGAAGAGACTGAGTCTTGTCTCTGAATGCCTGCTTGCATGGGTAGTTCTGGTACTCTGAAAAGGAAGAAGAACCCAGATTCCTGTCCCTGCAAGTTATCCCGGTGTTGTGTGAGTGTCCTATTCCCTTTACTGCCCAAAATAGCAAAATTCACATCATTTCACCCCCCTGAGAACTTCATCTTCTACTTACTCTTGGATCTAACACGAAGAACACGTGATTTGAAAATCATGCCAGAATTGTGGTAAAAGCAAGGCTTAGCAGTGTCAATTCTTGGATGTTTAGGCCCCAAAAGCAGAAGTTAAGGTCTATCAAGATACTGGGCATCTAAGGAATTAACCAGTACATACGTCTATCAGAAAATATCTTGTGGGAACATCCATTGTTTGTTCATCCATACTTGGGAGTGCTGTTTGTGTTGCTAATGCTGCAAGAGGCAATATTGATGTAAAACATATCACATACAAGAATTTCTTCTCTGCTAACAAGCATAAAGAAAACTGACAAATAGCTTTTTATAATGTTTCTTCAAACAGTTATTTGAAATGTCATTTGCTTATTCAAGTTAATAAATGAGCTTTGCTAACAGTGAGGGTCAAAATAAACTGTACTGTAATTTTTGTTTAAAAGATTATTTCATGCATGTGGATTATTAAGTAGTTGAAATATCACTGACCGTTCAGCAGAGCTGAAATTGTAAACTTCCAGTGTTCAATAAAGTAGCATTATTTTTTTCTAGCAGTGGTAACAACTGTTACTGTTTATTTAATATATTGGCTTTTATGAATTTTTAGGGCAATTGTTATATTTTGAGCCACTATTTGAGTAATTCTGATCTGTATCTAAATATGTAATATTCTTTTTGAATATCATTTTCAGATCTGTCCTTCTCAATCATATGGCAAGAGAGCATGCTTTTAACATTGGTCTGCCAGATAACATTGTGAATTGCTGTGAGTTTTTGGCTGTATTACAGGAGAAGCTCGACAAGTAAGCAGTTTTTTCTCTTGTTATTCTGAAATGGGCTTGAATCATTTTTTTTTTAACCTTGAAAATAAATTGGATTAGAATTAATTCATCGTCCATGGTTGCTTAAGAAGAAACAAAGAGAAAATGTGTGTTTATTGTGAGTCCTCTTAGAAGGCTTTAGCTGTTTCCTGACAATTCAGAGTATGTGTTTACTGGGAAAATGGAATCATGCAGTGCTTCAGTTACACATTTCACAGTTGCCTTTGAGAATAATACCACATCCCTTTTTCTCACAACTATTAATGTACCTCTTTCATCATAATAATGTTTTTGCTAAACATGTCTTTAATCATTGAATACAGAGTTCTTATACCAGTCCTCATTTGCTTCTCTGTATCAATAATATGCAATATTTGGACTCTCCCTTCTCTACTGCTTACAAAGTACAACCCAGAGTAGAAGGGGAAAGCCAATATATACGCTGCCTCAGAAACGTAACCCTGAGATGACTGAAGGATTTAAAAAGAGAATTTAGGTGAAGAACTTGTTAGCAAAGACCAAGAAAGTCTTTATTAGATTTTAATACAATCTGTAATCATAAACTAAAAAAAATTTGCTTCATCCTCAGGCTTAATTATGAAAAGCCACATAACAATGGAATTTGTGAAAACCAGGATAGGAGAATTAGATTTAATATCCTTCCAAGTAAAATTAGGATCCTTGGTTTGTACACCTAAGAAATAAATTTTAAAAAAATAAATTCAAAGGATGTAAAAGGCAGCAATGTTGTCTAATTTAGTCACACACACACAGACTGTGCAGGCACAATCGATATGTTAACTTATTCCAGAAAAATGTACTAAGAATGCCTTTTATGTATCATTTGTTGACTAATGCAGTGAGTTACCATGATCACTGATAAAACGCAGCTTTACTGTTGATCAGTAGGACCTGAGCCTTTCATTTACATGGAGGTTTCTCAAAACCAGTCCTCCTTTAGAAAAGTACCTGAAAATATAATTAAGAGGAGAAAATTTTTGTTTCAGGCAAATAGCATCACTACATTGTATATGCCAAGGAAAAACATTATGAACTCTTCCTGGGAATACCTTTCAGAAGTAGAGCAAACATTTTGCTGTTAACAGGTGGAGCAATGCTGATATTAAGATTCATAGACTTATTCTGCCATCTGATCTTTGATTCACCAACAAAGCAAGGTTTAGATTTTGGGGCTACAAGCGCAAGGAGAACTCCAAATTTTTTTAACAGTGACCCTGAACGTTACAGCAGTTCTTGAAAAGCAAAAAGATACTGAGAATATTGAATTGTTCTTCCACGCACAACAGCTGAGGGGAATCTGGACGCATCTTTGCTGAAGCAGCATGACGATTTTCAGGGTGTAGGTACAGACCTTCTAGGCACAATATTGTTGGGGTTTGTTGGGGCAAATGTTTAAGTAAGAAAATAATTTTCTTCTTCAACATTCATATCTTAAACCCTGGGGAAATCAGAGAAAGGCCTGACCCAGACACTGTTAAACTTCCTTCTGACTAGACAAAGCAGCATGCTTTCATCTGTGAGTAAGGCTGGGGGTGGGGAGGATAAAGTTACAATTTTTATAATGCATTTTTTCCTATCCACTATTTCTTGTCTTAAAGTGCTGTCATTTATCCTTCCCCTCATACTATTTTTCCTGTTAGCCGGCATACCCAATGCAAAAATATAATGGCGAAGTTCCAAAGCTTTCATTTAATGAGAAATTATTCTCTAGGGATTTTCTCCATTCTGCTGCAGAGATAATTTTCCAAACATTCCAAGAAACTATCTCCACCTTGGCAGAAAATGTAAGCCATGCTTATAAGAAAAATATTTTAGCACCTCAGCTAACTAGAGGCTCATCCATTAAACAAGGATGTTCCTATAAGCTCAAGGCTCTGACAGAAAAAAAAAAAAATACCACCATCTATTTCAGGGAGAATCACCCATTTAAGATGAAATACAGATTACTGCCCTCATAGGCTACTTTCCGAGTCAAGAAACTTCACTTAATGCTTTATAGACTGAACTTTCAGGTGTCAGTTGACGCTATGATGGAGAGAACAATTATTTCATAGTATTTGTAATAGAGAATTTAAGGCATATACTTCTGTTTTGTTTTAAATGGAAGACATACTGTGCTAAACAGTTTGTTAATGAATGTTTTCACCCCAAGTAATATGTGCATAAATGTATACAATAGGTCATGTCTATGTGTGCATCTATGCAGGTATGTACATAGACATGTATCTTTATATAGGCAAACATATGCACATGAATATATTTACCTAATTTTATTTCTCGGGATTTCAAAACCTACTGGTCACTCTGCCAAACCTTCCTTTAGCCTCCCTGCTGATACATTAGAAATATAAAACTTTCTGATTAGTTAATTTAAATTGTTTGTAAAGATATCAGTTGATTTTATTTTTTTTTCACTCTGAATTACAAAGAAAAAGTTACTTATGGATTAGATGCCAGCGTAAATACATGAGTTAAGAGTTCATATGGTGACCAGTCAGCAGCTCTCCTATGGCCTCTATGGCAATTTTGGGTAGTAAAACTTTTCTCCCACTTTGCATGTGGGGCAAACAATAAACTTCTCTTTTTTTTTTTTAATCTGTATTTTCATTTTATGTCATTTTTATCATCTCTGTTTGACTGACTTTACTGTAATCTAAGATTATCATATATGTGCTTTTATTTCAAATGAACTTTCATTTAGCTTGCTCTCACATGCTTCGGATTAATCTTACCATATATATCTCCATCTTATTTAAGGATATGATGTTGTATTATTTTTGTTTTAACATGCTGACATATTCACTTTTTTATCTTAGTTTGCAGTGTTTGTACTGCGAAAAAGTCTTCAGAGACAAAAACACACTTAAAGATCACATGAGAAAGAAACAGCATCGTAGAATCAATGCCAAAAACAAAGATTATGACAAATTTTATATCATTAATTATTTGGTAAGTGATTCTACAAATAATTGGTAAATTGACTAAAGTGATACAGACAATATCTTGCTAAAAGTGAGTAATTTTAAACCAGCAATTAGTACAAAGGTCAAAAATCAAATGAAGGACTCTTAAGAAAGATCCTCATTTATGGTATTATATTCTGGATAATTGTTAAACTGAGGGATAGTAAACATTTGTTGTTGAGAATTGATTTTGAGAGATGCAGGAATGCAGGTTGAAGAGATACTAATCACCATGTCATTAGTGCTCAGTTTCTGCTTTAATAATCAGAAGGGAAAATGAGTAATGAAGTAAGTGGAGGTCTAACTTGAATGCTATTGGCTTGGAGCTTGTTTTCTACAAACCTTAAGCTGGAAGTGCTCTTCAGAGTATAAATTAAATGCAAAGAGGAGGAAAATGAAAGATACATAGATGAAAGAAAAAGTGTTCATGTTTAGCCTCCAGGTAAGTGTGTGTTGCCAGTTATTAATATTCTTTATCTTGGACCTCTGAGAGTGTGTATGAATATGTCTATAACAGATTTTCACTTTCTGTCTTTTGACTCACAAGTATAGAGGCTGCTTCAAAAGCTGCTGCGTTCTGTCCCAGAATAACTATTTCACCTGAACAATGTTTTTGCCTTCTACATGTGATAATATACAGATTATAAATAGGCATCCTTTACTGGTTTACCTACTCTTTCCCTTTAATTTCTCTCCATGGGTTTCACTGTAATACTAAGAACAAAAAGTTGTGTTTAATGGTCTGCCAAGTTCCTTCTACCCAGGATGGAGTGAGTTCCCTCTGTGATCCTGTATACTTTCCTTCCAGTGATATGAGGCTTTTGTGTTCTTTTCTAGATATTCAAATATCATTGCTTTTAAAATTGAACTGTACTTGCTGCATAGTGGGGAAAAAGTTGTGAAGTTCTGCAGGGTAGATATTCCAAGCTTCTCAAAAGAACTGAGCATTCACTTCTTCCTAGCAAGCTAGCAGACTCAAATTTAGCAGTGTAATTATTTTAAGATATTTTTAATGGTTTTCTTCTTCTTCACTAGTGTTGCAGGTGATCTTACATTTTCAGAACTTGGCATCCTCTTTAAATTACCCTAAACTGCCCCAGTTCTCTCAGTCTTTCTTCATAGGAGAGATGTTCAAGTCCCACAGTCACCCTTGCAGTTCTCCATTGGCCTCTCTCTGGTAGATCCCTGTGTCTTGAATTGGGGAGCCCAAAACTGGACACTGGGCTACCTCTACTCTAGCCCAAGGCTAGAGTAGAGGTAGGAGAAGAACCTCACTAGACCTGCAGGGCACACTTTTCTTAATGCACCCTATGATGCCACTGGCCCTCTTGGCCACAAGGGCACATTGCTGTCCCATGGAGAATTTGCTGCCCACTAGGACTCCAAGCTCTTTCTCTGTAGAGCGACTTTCCAGCAGGACAACCCCTAGTCTGTAGTGAGCATAGTGGTCTGCACATGCAAGGTTTGTACCAGTGTGCTGCCAATGTTTCTTCTGGGACATTGAATGATCACAGTTCTTTGTCTAGCTCTATGTGCTCTATTACAACCATGTTTTCTTTCTACGCATTTTCAATTGTCTTTCACTATGTTCTGCTCAGTGGACCATTTCTACTCAAGTCTTTCTAACCTGTCAGACCATAACCATAGCAGAACTTCTAACAGTTCTTTTAAAGAAATAATCTTTTATTTATTTATTTAATAAAGTATTAAAACCAGACTAAAATTCAAACACTTTTAAAATGTTTTGCTATAAAATGTATAGTTGCACACTAATCATAGAATCATAGAATGGTAAGGTTGGAAGGGACCTCAAGGATCATCTAGTTCCAACCCCCTGCCATAGGCAGGGACACCTCCCACTAGTACAGGTCACTCAGGGCCTTGTCCAACCTGGTCTTGAACACCTCCAGGGAGGGAGCATCCACAACCTCCCTGGGCAATCTATTCCCATGTCTCACCACCCTCACTGTAAAGAACTTTCTCCTAACATCCAGTCTAAATCTCCCCTCTGCCAGTTTAAACCCATTGCCCCTCGTCCTGTCATTACAAGACCTTGTAAATAGTCCCTCCCCAGCCTTCCTGTAGGCCCCCTTCAGATACTGGAAGGCTACTATAAGGTCTCCTTGAAGCCTTCTCTTCTCCAGGCTGAAGAGCCCCAACTCTTGTAGCCTGTCCTCATAGGAGAGCTGCTGCAGCCCTCTGATCATCTTCGTGGCAAGATTGCATTTTTCATTAGTATGAAATTTTCAGGATAGTTCCTACATGGTAGAAAGTATGCTTTCAAAATAGCCTTTAGTAAAATCTTCATTTTTGCACAGGAGAGAAAGATTAAAGGGAAGAACTTTAATTTGCTCACTGAGGGTTTAGTAGATTGGCCTTTACATGTGAGGAGAAATTATATTATTCTCTACCGCATATCATAGAATGGCTTAGGTTGGAAGGCAGCTCATACATCATCTACTACAACCTCCCNACTACACCCTCCCTGCCATGGGCAAGGACACCTCTCAACTAGACTCAGCTGGTCAAGGCCTCATTCAACCTGGCTTTGAACACCTCCAGGGAGGAGACATCCACAACCTTCCTAAGATCCAGTCTAAACTCTGCTCTCCCTCAGCTTCAAACCATTCCTCCTTGCCTTGTCTCTAGACACCCTTATGAAAAGTCCCTCTCCAGCCTTCCTGTAAGATCCCTTCAGGTATTGGAAGGCAGCTGTAAGTTCCCCCCAGGGTCTTCTCTCCAGGCTGAACAATCCCAGCTTCTCCAACCTATCCTCATAGCAGAGGTGTTCCAGTCTTTGTGGATCATCTTTGTGGCCTCCTCTGGCCTCAATCCAACAGCTCTGTGTCCCTCCTATGATGGGGACATCAGAACTGGATGCAGTGTTTGAGGTGGGGTCTCACTAGAACAGAGCAAAGTGGCACAATCACCTCTCTTGACCTGCTGGCCACACTCCTTGGGTTCTGTTAGAACCCAAACTGTTGCCCTATGTGATTTTACAGAACATATTCATTCTCTGAGCAACTACAAGCAGCAATGACCACTTTTATGCTCCTCACAAGACTGTCAATTCATCACAACTTACAGAATCTTCTGGAGGACTCTGAATCCTCCCCCAGTCCATGGATGGTCCCTTTTCTTGTAGGAATCTATGAAATAGCTTCTTAAATCCTTCCAGGCCCTTTTTAGTATGCTTTAGCTCATTTGGTATATGTAGTCTACAGCAGATTCTATTAACGTAGTAGGATTCTTTTTTTCAAGCTGAGTCTATATTCAATGAATTCTAGTTGTTATACAAAGTCTGCTTTCTGTAATGAGTTGATGTAATGATTTTGTTGCCTCTCCTCCGGCACCTCGCATTTTTTAGCATGTCTTATCAAGTTCTCAATGAGTCTGAAAGATCTGTGCTTCATGTTGCTCTAAATGTCCAGAGAAATTGCATAATTTCACAGACACAGATTATGTCTTTTACCTGAAAGGACAGATGTACTGTTTTAGAATTCACTACTAAATTCATCCTGCCCTAAAGATTTCTTTTTTTTAATGTTTTGTCAGGAAAGTTTGCGTTCTGAGATTGTAACAAAGGCTTTCAGTATGCCACTTTGATCAAGTTTGTTTTCACCATAAAGAGGCTATAAGACTGAGTAGGTTTCTAATGACAAGCACCAATGTTATCACAGTCTTAGCCACTTTACTCTTAAGGTGTGCACCATAAAGCCTTTCTATCAGCAACTGCATCTTAAGCTATTCAAATATCTCTTTAGTACAACCGTCTTAGAGACATCATTGTCCTTTTTTTTAAATAATTTTCCATTACACATTACTTTCATCAAGCACTGTGTAGAACAGTCTTACAAAGTGGGAACTGACATTTTCCTTTATTCTGTGGCTTTGGTGCTGAGAAACTTTAAGGGCTTTTTATTCCGATAGCCTGAGAATGTCTGCTGAATTTGCCCCATGATCTTCTGGCAAGTTCCTACTTGTGTTTTTAAGCTGATGGCAAAGTCCCCATTGATTTCATATAGACCAAGAGGTTTGTCTGCCTTCTTCCTTTCTCTCCATTCTTGTTTTAGCTCCACTTTGTGTTTTTAGTGCAGTTGTGAGAATCTGTTTTACGCCTCTGTTGGTAGTTCCCTCCCCTAAATTTCCAATTTGCCATAGTGCTGCGAAATATAACTGCAAATTCCTTTCCAAATATTCTGGTATTTTGATACTTTCTGTAACTTCTGTCATGACCTACAAGCTGCTTTGATTTGTCTACCCTCATATCTTTGACAGGTTCTGTTGCTCGCTGGTTAGTGTTAAGAGTATTACGTGTGATCTTCAGTAGGAGTGGAAGCTTTTTTTGTCATGTATATGTATAAAGATTTCTTTCATAAGCAAGTACCAAAAGCTTATTATTAGATAGTTACATTAAATTAGAGTGGGAGTTTTGTAATTATTTAAATTACTTGAAAGGCGGTGGGGTCACTTCCCAAGTGGATCTGGATATGGAGGTCTTTGTCAGCATTCTGTAAATATGGGAGGTGATACCAGTCCTGTTCACAAAGGCTTGAAATATGAATTCAGAAAGACCAACTGATATCAGAGGGTGAAAAAATAGAGCACCGATGCATCCAAGACATGTATGTACATTACCTTACTTTTCTCCAAAAAAATCCTTCCAACCTAATCTTCTTGTTTCTGTGCCTCTTATCCTGTGGCCCTGTGACTCAGCTTGCACAAAAAGCCAAGTGAAAATGGAGACAGAAGGACTTTGTAGTCCTTGGTGCCTGCTGGAGGCCATAAAAGATAAGACAACAATAGTAAAACTCTTATTCATAGCCCAATGAACTAAACTGGACCTCAGACTGACAGGGACTTCCCCTCTGTGTTCACTTCATTGTTACCAGCAGCACTTCAAGTATAGAGCATCCTTCAGTCTTCCTACAAAGGAAGAACAATGACTATTTTCCAATCAACTAATGGCATATATCTGCAGTAATGGAACATCACCACAGTCAATATGCCTATGACTAAGGTAGATGGCTGAAAATGTTAGCTGTTACTAGAAAACTTGTTTCATAAAGCCCTTTCTTTTCCTCAAAATAAAAAGGTGTTTTCTCATTGTTGTCAAGCCCTAAATCATTAGTAGTAGTAGTAATTATAGTAGTAGTAGGGGGCCACTGAAAGAATGTTTTGTTATATTTAGCCTGTTTTAACTTACAGTGTGTACATTTTGTGAAATAGTAAAGCAAAACCCTTCATTAGTTGGTTCTAGTTCAGGACTTAATAAAATCCCCCAAACTGGGAAACGTTTCACATTAAAATTCATCCAATGTCTATTAATTAAGGTTGGGGTGAGACCATCTCTTCTATGTGACAAAGCATCTTGAGGTCTGCAGCAATATAAAACAATTCAGATGATTGCAGTAAGGCAGGTGAAAGGATAGAGAAAATTTTCAGGGGAAATCAGCGTCTGTTAGGAGTTTCTGAGTTCCCTAGGCCTGGAACTACATTTACATGTGTTCAATAACTGCTCTTTTGGGAAAACTGCTTGACATACAAGCTGCTGTTTCTAGTTTCTCCCATCTCAGCACTTCTCAGGTTAGGGTATTTTGCCTCAGTGAAGCAGGCAGACATTCTCCCTGCAGAATGCTTAAAGCTGTACTCAAGTTGAGAATATAAATTGTCTGTGAGTCAATTAATCTCTGTGCATCTAGACTTTCTTTTGAAAGAGGAAATCAAATCACACACATTTGCACACTATCTTTTCGGTAGGAACCTCCTGTCTGTGAGGTACACAGTTAGTATTTTTTTTTTTAAGTTCATTTACCTTGGATATACAGCAAGACCTGCAGTTTTTCTAATGATATGTTGTCTACTGTTTGAGCTATTAACAATGTCGAGTCTGGGTTTTCCACTGATTTTGTTAAGAATTTCTTGGGAATCTCTAGAGATGATTGCTGGGAGCTCTTGCATCATAGATGAAAGAGCAAGAGAAGTTGAATGCTTAACAAAGGCACCCTTGGTCCCAAAAGCCTGTTAAGCTGTAGAACTAAAAAAAAAAAAAAAAAAGAGTTTAAAAAATAGGAAAATTTGAAAAACTGGAAGAGCCTTAAGAATGTTTTGAAGAACTCTTTTCAACCCAATTGTTCAGTTTCATCAGTGTCCCTAGTTACTCATTCGCCATGCAACTTTGCAGTGATAAAAGACCTGGTTAGACATTTCCTTTTTCTGGTTTGCAGGGTTTTTTTGTTTTGAATATAAATAGATGAGGGAAACAGAGACCTCTTAGATGTTTCTCTGCCCACATCACAGAAACATCTGAAAGAAACAGCAACAATAACAAAGCTCGTGCCTAGTTTTTCCCTTTCACCTTTAATTAAAAGCCGAAGCTTAATATCGGCTGCTGGTTTGAACATACTCTTTTGTGCACATATACTTTAAGATGGTAAGGGGAAAAATGGTGAGCATTTCTCTTCATGCTGCAGTGGTTGTGAGCCACTATTCCTCTCGTTAAGGTGTTAACATTAGTAGCCTTAGGAAACTAGAGTGCAGCTGAGAGAACATGTGGTGAGAGGTGTTAATGGCTTTGTGTTATCTCAAAGTAATGGTGACATTAATGAGTCTCCCCTGTAACTCAGAGAGTTTACACACTACCATGCAGCATCACTGAATTAATTACTGATTTTTTATTCTGTAATAGATTATGACATTACATTTAAAGCTGTCTAGAGACATTTGTTTATCATTTACCTGACAGACACTAACAGCTTTTAAAGTTCTCATTAAATGGTTAGACGATGGGTATTTTTTTCCTTGTCTCCAAACAACCATAAGAGCAATGGTAACACTTCTTTACTGAGGATGTTATTAAATATATTTATTAGAGGGAACATTTGAATGAAATAAACAAAAGAATGATCTTTTTAATAGCTGCCCTTTTTTTATTTTTTTGAATGGGGACAAGAGCATCAGCTATGGTTTTTGTGAATTTTTCACAGATATCAAAATATGAGTTCAGAAAAACTATTTTAGTTACTGGTTAGTTTGCTCAGGTTTATTTTTAAAGACAGGAAGAATCAGAGGGAAGAAAAACACTAGCTAAAGATCACTGCTGGTATTTCAGTGGAGTGCTTCAGCTTTTTATTGGCTGTCATGCTGAGAGTGCATGGCATTGTGCTGAACACTGCACAAATGTGTTGTGATGTAGTTTGTGATGAAGGTCTTTAAGATACAGACAAACAACATGAAAAAGCGAAAGGGAGAATAGAACACATTGAATAGGTGTGCTTGCATTCACATCTGAGAAGGGGATGGAAGGGAAACTGGAGTCTAGCTCAGAATTCTATTCCCTGGTTCATACTGCCCTCCTAGAGTACTTTGTAGATTAAGTTTACACCCTGTGTTTTTACTGATGTAACCTTATACAATGTATGAGCACTGACTGGTGTAGCTATGCCACGTAAAGTCTTGGGTGTGATAGCTGCATTGTTTGAGCAGTGTGTGCTGCACAGAGCAAGATAGGCAGATTGGATTAAGCAACTGTGGTGGCAGACTCAAGACAGTGATAACATACCCACCTTGGGAACACCTTGGAAGTGTTGCATCACTAGTTTTACGCAGATCTTGGACCCTCTTCTTGAGAGCTCTATGCCAAAGAAATACCAAAGTGATCCAAAATAAGACATTGATTGTGACTTCCCAGATGTTCATTTGATTGATCTATAAAACATGAATCAGAAAATGATTTTTCTTTTCTTTTTTCTCCCCAGGAATTTGGAAAGTCCTGGGAGGAAGTACAGTCAGAGGATGACCGAGAATTACTAGATAACTTAGAAGAGTAAGAGTTACTTATGTGCCCATTATAAAAGCTTGAAAGACTGTCATTGCTGAGAATAATTACTAAAACACAGTTGAAAAGTTTTGTTCAAATTTAAAAATCAGGAGTAAACATCAAAAACATCAGCATGAGAAATAAATAGTATGAAAAAAAGTCTGATAACTGGATTTTGAAGGAAACTTATCACCAGTTCTGACTTAGGTCAACATCCATCTCTATTCTGCAGTTCAGGCACTCAGATCACTACAGTGGCTTCCTTGCCTGTATTGAATAAGCAGAAAGTAATTTGTGGGTATCAGGGCCCCTGACCTTCCTATGTCTATCTGAGACCAGAGTTTCATTTTGCTTGATTATAACTGTTTGCAATAATATTTCTTAGTAGTATTGGAGTTCCAAATAGATGTGTTGGCAAAACTTTCCCTGTGTGCATGTGTAAATGTAGCATAAATAACAGTCTCTTTCAGAAATAATAATATTTGATAAGTAAATAACACTTAGAGTGAACTCTTCCTGGTGGTTATGTCTTTGGCTGGTGTATTGCAGTATTAGAAAGGTATAAAAGAATTTTAAAAGACCTTACAAAAAGAAACACTGAACACAATATTTGATGAGTTGCCACACTGGATAGAAATTAAAGTTAAATTTGTTTGTTAGTGAAGGCACATTCACATAGGGCTTACTCTCTGTCAACATAGGAGTTACCCAAAGTAGCTGCTCAGTTATTCTTGAATTTGTAATTTTTTTTTAGACTGTAAAACAGATTCTAATCATGCATCTTCCACCCCTTTAAAGTATTCGGTTTCTCTGGATTTAGTTCAAGTGCTGTGAGTGCTGAACCTGAAGTGCTTTTTCTCAAAATGTCTTTTCTCTTTTCCACAATGAAATGGATTTTTTCAACTCTTAATGATAAGAGATTGGTCTGACTGGGAAGAGCATCCTGTATGTGCAGTTTGCTTGTTCTGTGAACAACAAGCAGACACCACAGAAAAACTGTATCTTCACATGCAGGTAAGACTTGTTTTTAATAAAAATTCTTTGGCCACTTTGGAACTAAAAATTAGGATTGTAGAATCTTTCATAAGAACAAATCAGTCGCTGCATTAGAAAGCCCTTTTTAGCACAGAACTAAAAAAGAAAGATGGGTGTAAACCACATGCGCCTTTAGCATCTATTCTCTAAAATATGTAGAAGAGTCCGTTTTTACATGGAGAATATGAGCAGCTGTTACTTGTGAGTGTACAGACTGGTACAGACAATGAAGATGTAGTCTCTTTAATATTGTAGTGGCCTGAAGATTTAACACACTGTTGTGAGTTAAGTTAAGACTGGATGTCTTAATCATAGAGTTGAAAAGTCCTCCAAGGGGCTAGATAGGTGCAGGAAATTGTCATCTTTTGTTATTTTACCCCATAAGCCCTGCATCTGCTATATAAATGGGTTGCAGAGTCAGTTCATCCCTTTTCTCCTTTTCTGCCCCTCTCTCCTTTCCCAGCACTGATCCTTTATCTCTTGCAATGTGGGGGAGGTTTGCAGCCTGGCTTGACCTTGGCAAAGCTAATTTTTAGGCTGTGCCATTCAGCTCAGTTTGCGAGGGATAGGGAGGAATGGTGGGAGGCCTGGTAGGACATTGAAGCGTGGTTTGTTGGAGCTGTTGTGAGCTGAAATATGAGTTTGGGTGGTCTGCATTTATGTAAATACTTGTGAACAGTATTGCCATTTAAATTTCAATTCTGTGAGGAGCGTTTTTGTTTTACCCTTTTGGGAAGGGTAAAATATCTTAATATCTTCATTTCCATTTAAATTTAAGTTCTGTGAGGAGCATTTTTATTTTACCCTTTTGGGAAGGGTAAAATATCTTTCTTTCCCCTCTAAAACTAAAACTAAGACATACACTTAATGGCTATCATCTGTGTTTTAGTTTTAATAAACTAACAGGATCACTGCAGTTCAACAGAACATGAAAGTTTCCAATGAAATGGAACTTTGGGGGTTCATTTCATGTGTTAGTGTTTGCGTGTCTGTATGCATGTGTTTGTGTCAGTCCATGAAGAGCTGAGCTGTTTTTAACTTGGAATAGTAGAAGTAGTGGAAATAAGATATTTTGTATTTCCTTTTTTTTCCTCTAGAAATCACATGGATTTGACTTTCCTAAAATAAAGTCAGAGCATGGTGAGTAAGAGATGCTGTAATTGTCAGAATTTGCCACTAGTATAGGGAAAACCACATCATAAGAGTAGTGGAAAACAACTGTATTGGTTTGATTTTTGTTCAGACATTTAACTTTTCCATTATGGAAACTGTTTCTGCTTACAAAACAAAACCAAGAAGGCTTTATTTTTCTGGAACTGTTGTTAGTGCCAAGGATGTGTGCTATTTTCTTTTGAACCACTGGATTCCTGTGCAGAGTAGCTTCTACAAATACCCACACTGAGTTCTGGCCGCTGGAACCATGAAAGTATTACTATTATTATCATCATCATCATCATATTGTTACAGCTGTTAATACTTTCTTGCAGATTCAAAGGCTGTACTCTTAGCTTTGTTTGGCCAGTATTTGCTTTCTGCTGTAGACTGAGAAGAAGAAAAGCATTTGCAACCTCTACATTAAAAGAAGGGGCACCTGGATAAAAAACATTTGTTCAATTAATTTGCTGAGTTACAGCATTCAGGCAGGGCTGGTCTTCAGTAAACTCTTATCAGTCTTTATGCTTAATCTAAGAAAGCATTCATAAATTAAGATTTGTTTGCTACCATATCTTCCAGGTCTGAACTTCTATCAGCAAGTAAAGCTAGTAAACTTCATTAGAAGAGAAATCCATCATTGTCGTTGTTACAACTGCCAGGAGAAATTTCAGTCTAAAGAAGGACTGATAAGTCATATGGAAAAGACCAAACACGTTACGTTCCTGCCAGCCAAATCTACATGGGATCAACCACAGTAAGGGCAAGCATGTTTTTTCCAGTATTTATACAGTTATTTGATAATTTCTGTAAAACACTTAAGTTGAAAGTTCCAAGTTTTTACCTGGTGCAGCAGTGCCCTGAGCTACCCAGCTCTACAGCCCCAGATAAAAAAAAATAAGTGGTCTCAAAACTACACAAAATTAGAAATCTCTGTACTATCTGAAACTAAATGAACATGAGATACTGCTCTCCCAAGTTGCATCCAGAAGGCACCACCCTCATAAGCTCTGTCTGAACTAGAGTTTATTGTTCCAAAATTGTCTTTTGCCTGTATTTGCTATTATGCAGACCATACTCAGACCACATTCCCTCCTGGTGGCACCAAGGCTGAGTCTGTGCATAATAGTGACATCTTGAATATCCCTCTTGTAGGCATGAGGTCTTCCAGCCACCAGCTCTCTACACAGAGATGCAGTTCATGCCTGGGATAGGCATCCAGCACATTGCTAGTGAAGATAACATTGCTAGTAAAGATAAACTGTGGACATATGGCTCTCTAACCAAATTAACCCCCTTCTTTTGCAACTGTCTTGTAGATATATGGATAACGTCCACCTAATTTTAGCATCAAAACAAGTTGGTTGTTTACCCTTAGTTTTCTCCACGGCAAATAGAGAGTTCAAATTGTAACACCAGTTCAAATTGTAAGTAGGCTGAGTAGGTCTAGGGGATGATGCCATAGGTGGCAGAGCACAAGGAGTGCTCTAAATCAAACATCTCAGTTCAGCATTTATTGTGGGACAAATGTGGGTCTGTGGCCTTGATTGTGACAACATACAGGTAAAGAAGTAAGGGGCAGGACTTGTCTGTTGCCAGCTCTTCTGGGACGAACATGCCATGTTTTGTTTTTTTTCTATGTGATGCTTATTCTTGTTCCAGACAACCAGGCTTTCTCATTTTGCCTTTTTTTTTTTTTTTTTTTTTTCCTCCAGATCTGATCTCATAATATGCTGTGCCTCTTTCAAAAAAAGTACATGACTACCTAGTAATTATGCCTTGTTGCTTTCAGGTATTATTTTCCTACCTATGAAAATGATACACTCCTATGTACTCTGTCAGACAGTGAAGATCTGGTAACTGAAGATCAAAGTGAAGACATCCCTGTTGTAAGTGAAGATATATCCAACCTAAAAGCTCTCAGACAGAACAGTGTTTTAAACCAGCTCCTGTATGAAGAGAACAAGAGTCAGGAGAAATTTTAACCTTGAATTACAGTTGCTGATCGTTGTATGTTTCTTCTGGAAGACAACAAAACCCCATATTTTCTCACTAATATTGGAATCCAGTTTAACTAGTAAATATCACTGGGAAAATGTTACATAAATGGAAACATTAAATAAACATATAAACTTTTTTTTGTTTACCTTCCTTTAAATTCTAGCTTTATTTTCTGCTTGGCTTCCTAAATACTTTGTTATTTGCAAGTAAGACTTTTAATCTTTTTCTATTATTTTTTTTTTCTGAGTACATCAGAATAAGAATTCTACTTTAAGACCATGTTGTGAAAAGCACTAACAACGGAGACAATGTGAGCCAAGAAGTGAATCTTCTCTGGGTGACTGCTGTTAGCATACAGAAAAAAGCCTCCATTTTATTTTCAGCCCGCTAACCAAATTTTCTATTTTTAAAATTAGACCTTTTTCAAAGTGAAAACAGATCTGTATATTTCTATTATTGATCATCAATATATAAGATATATGGTGCTTGTTCTGAAATGTGGCTCAGAAATACCAGTAAAGCCCAAGGATATTTGATTGCATGGAAAGCTGCCAGTCCAAAGCCTAAAAAAGCATAGGAACAATTGCAATCTCAGTTGCATCAAAGATCCAAAGAATTTAAAGTAGACTTTTTGTACAGATATGAACTGAGATACAAAAGAAATTACTTAGGGGATTGCAGACACATAAATCCATAAATCCAAATTAAATCCTCAAAATCCAAATTCAACTGTCCATTAAAGTTACTGTATTTCCTTTAATATTGAACTTTAATGTTCCTAAGGTAACAGAAGGTCTTCAGCATGTCCAGAAAAAAACTCAGTCTTGATAGTGCAAAGCAGCTCAGAGCATAGGTCCTGCTAAAATGATCCAAAGTCTCCTGCTCCTCTAAAGTAGTGCCAGAGTTCAGGTTCAGCTTTCCATAAACATATAACCACTTTCAACACTGGCAGCACACTCTTTTCTTCAGGTCATTGTTACAGCAGTCATTCAAAGTATGGGAGTCTTGGTTCAATGCACTTCCCTGCCTGAGAAGATTCAAAGCCAAAGCTTTGCCTTTGCACAGCCCTCTACTTGAAATAGATTGCTGTCAGTAAGAGTTGTTGTTTGTCATTATATGGCGATTGAGAATTATATAGTAGTCCCTGGGAGCGGAAGCTAAATTTCAAATCCCTACCTGTGTTCTGCTAAGCTTCCATATCCAGCCTAATTCATCCTGCAAGGTACGTGCATCAGTTTCTTTTAACCTGCTTTCTTTGAACCTGCTTTCTCCTGGCATTGTCCATCATCCACTGGCACTTCTTTTCGCTTCCCATTTCTTATTTTCTCTTGGGCCCAGGTGCTCTGGAGATAAGTTAGAACAAGAAGATGATGAAAATATACTGAGGAAGACAAATCAGCTACTTAACTGGACAATGAAACAGAGACAGAAGCAATATCTGACTGTCAAGCAGAAATGGGATAGAAGTGGTTTACCAGGTGCTGAGAATACAGACAAAAGAAAAGGACAGGTGTAGTCATATGTCTGCATTGACATTCTAAACAGCATTGACATTCTAAACAGTTAAGAAAATTTACTAGCAACAACCCCAATATTTCTTAACTAGTGCATTTGACCATCTTAAATAAGCTGTATTCTGTACTTTCAGCATTTGTAAATTTCTTCATTTCATGCAGTAGCTGCAAAGACTGTAAATGTTTTTTTCCTTTGGTTGGTTGGGATTTTTTTCACAAAGCATTTATTTTCTTCTTAAACTGGAAACTGATTCCAGTATTTACTTTTTAGTCAGCTTTTTAGTGTAGATGCAGGTAAGAGTTGATGGGGTTTGCATTAATGATAAGTGTTTTGAGCAAATGGAAAAAAACAGCAAGGGAACTATGGCTGAATCAGCAGCCCATGAGTGTGTTTTATAGTAAGCCCATATCAGAAGGGCACCTTAAGGGAAAAAAATTATTGATATATCATAAAGTGAAATTGCAAAATGTTTCCTCATCATGAGGAACATGATACTGAGTCACTCAAATCCGTGATAAATGAAATCAAGAATAACAGTAATATGTAGTGACTGCTGTTCTTAGTTCTAACAAAAATTTGAAATAGCAATTTATCAGTGTAGAATTAAAATAATATCTTGAGAGAAAGTATATAAATAACGTGGAATGGTTGTCTTTTTTGAGTAAAGAGGAAAAAGTACTAAGGAAAAAAATATAAGCATCGTGTAACTGTTCATTGAAAATACAAGCAACATGAGAAATCAGATTAGGGTTGAACTTGTTGCTTCAAATACAAACAGCAAGCAACAAGTCAGGTTTAAAGTCAACATAGAGAGAGTTGGGGCATAGCTTCTACAGTAAAAATGGAGCATCTTCATTTAGCACAGTGATGTTTCTAATTGACATTTTGCTGGAGCAAAATGTATAATTGACACCATTTTTCCTTGCCACAGTTTTCCCTAGGCATTCTTGTCCTCTGCCTAAAAGCAAATCCAGCATCAGTGTCTGTTTGAAAACTGAAGTTTATCCTTTTTGTCACAAGTATGGGACACAGCTGTAACTGCATACAATCTATAGATTCAGCTATTAATTGCATGAGCAAATACATTCTTCTATCAAAAGAGGATTTCTTGAAGCAAAGATAATGTTGCAATAATTTGTGACAGAGTTGAGGTTGGCAATCACTCAGGAAAGTAACTGGTCCTAATTGGTATGAAAAAAAGGCTACATGAGTTTAAGTGCAATGCACATTTCTTACTGTAATACTTCCTCTTAGCCTAGATCATAGAATCATAGAATTGTCAGGACTGGAAGGGACCTCCAGGATCATCTAGTTCCAACCTCCCTGCCGTGGGCAGGGACACCTCACACTAGATCAGGTTGCTCAGAGCCCCATCCAGCCTGGCCTTAAAAACACCCCAGGATGGGGCTTCTACCACCTTCCTGGGAAACCTGTTCGGCTGTCTCGCTACCTTCACGGTGAAGAACTTCTTCCTAACTTCCAGTTTGAATCTACTCCTAGTTTTGCTCCATTCCCCTGATTCCTATGACTGACTGACATCCTAAAAAGTCTCTCGCCAGTGTTCCTGTAAGCCCCTGTCAGATACCGGAAGGCCACGGTAAGGTCTCCTTGGAGCCTTCTCTTCTCCAGACCGAATAGCCCAAACTCTCAGTCTCCATAGATCTTGACTCTTTATACACAGTCACTATGTTATCTAAAGCCATCCCCTTGTTTAATAGGACCCAGGTAAAAGTAGGAAAAGGCTTGTGTCCTGATGGCCAGTCCTGCCTTTTAATAAATACTTTAAGTATGTCTTTGATACTCCTCCACATGGAAAATTCAAGTACAGAGCAGATACTGGATATTAGTCTTAGCACCATCACCTGCCAATGAGCAGCAGCAAATTTCACAGCTTCTCTTATGTCTTGTTGCTGCATTAAATGATCTTACATTATTTGCATTATGTGTATACAGAGGCAAGGAATAATTGGACGCCTCTGCAGAAAAGCTGTTTTTTACAGGACAAGGTGAAAAATTATTTTTTTTCCTCAGAAGGTTTTAAGTTATGATGCTTTCTAGGCCTTGGTTACAATAGAGTGACCAAAATGTTGGGTCAGATTGTGCTCTCATCTGTCTTTGCCAGGTGCATCAAATTTGGTTTAGATAGCAAATGTTGCATGGAACAGGTGTTTCTAACCCTGGAATGAAGTACTGCTTCCATGTAATAGTCATTATAATCAGCTGCTGTTGAAATACTTCAGGCAACAGTGGTTGCATGAAGAACCTAGTTCATGTAAAATTAATTCCTTTTCTCCATAAGCACCAAATATCCTGTTCTCCCTAGCGTTCGAGTTTTTCCTATTGGAGGCTTTCTGCTTCTAAAGCCACACTTAATTTGACTTCTGCCACCAGATAAATTTTTTGTTGCTTCTTAAATTTGATTTTACTGCTTCTTCCAGACTCTTGCTGATGAAGATACAGATAAAGTAACTATTTTAGGAATTACCATGTGACTCCTTCATTGAACTCACATTTGGTATTTCACATCTCTGATATATTCACTCTCTCCATAGGAAGAGCAAGGGAATTTAGGATATTCACAACTAAAAATACATAATTCATCTTTGCAGAAATTTAGATAGAAATCAAAGCATTTTCCTGCCACAAATGTTCCTTGGAACACAGTTCTCCCCATCTGGTTTACCATCCTGAGACTGTGAAGCTGTCTGTGTGTAGATTACATATAAGCCTAATGTATAAGCTTCCTGTATAATCAATAAATGTAGGTTATGGACTGTAAAATCATTCATCTCACCCTAAAATAAACACCTAAAACTGTTCTGTGCCCATGGACATCTAGTGTTACTTGAGGTGCTTGAAAATTCCTAGTATCCATCTGCTTCTCTTTAAGGATGCTGATCTCAGAGATTTTGTGTCTGTTCAGTCAACTGCATATGAGCATTTCAGATACCATGCAGCATCTCAGATGGCATTGAGGCATATCCAGGTCTAAACAGCTAAATATAGCACCTTTGGCTGGGAGCTGAACATCTCTTTTAGGCTGCAGTAACTATAATGGAAATGTAGGCACCTAGGTCACATCTGGTCACTTATATCTGGACTCCTAAATTTACTCATTAATTTGGAGCTGAATTGTACCCCACTACTACAGACTTCATTTAATCTGAAGACAGATAGCTACATGGATCAGATTATTTACTTTCTGGAATAGAGAACTAACTACAATGGAAATATCTAAAACTAGAAATTTACAGGCACAGCTTAAATTATAGCCACAGACCTAACTATGGAAACCACTAAAATGTTGCAAAAGTATCCCACAGAATATGCATTCTATATGTGCTTCCCTGAATTAAGCAATCTCAGTTTTAATCTGCTGTTGTGTAGATGCATATTAAACAGTCAAGGAGCTGAATGCATTCTGCAGATAGATCATGACATCTTTGTTCCTCCTTTCTGTGAACTATCCTTGTGTCTATATTTTTGTCTTGGAAGTCCCTCTTGAAACTGAATATGAATGAAGAAGATAGTAATAGAAGTCCATAGACCACACTGAAGAGTATGGCTAAAACTTGACTGTCTCACTGTGACCTTTCTAACTACATCTCAGGTTCTTCATATCTCAAAAATGTTTTGGCTCAGAAGCATTTTGAGTCAATAATTATCCTTCCTTTTTTAAAAGTTTACAGTGCAAAGTAATGACAGTGTAATGGCATGCAAAAAAAGAAGGATCTTTATGATGACTAATTTAACCTGGCTCTTGACATAAATTATAATAATCTTTCTACCAACTCATCACAGAAGGAAGAATTAGATAGCACTTAAAATGGCATGTATCCCCTCAGGGTGCCTTTGCAATGAAAGTTTGTAGCTCTACATGAAACCGGGACTGAAAAAAACCCAACAAAATGCATCTCTACCTCTGGCAGCTCATACTTCTCATTACTGGCATAAACCAGCAAACCAGAACGCCACAAGGACTTAGGTGTGAATTCAAATAAGAGGGGCTGCTACTAGGTGTGAAACCTAAGCCAGATAGTAGTCATTGCTAATTATTATTTTAAAATCCCACAGGGTGGTGGTTTTTACAAGTTGTATATCTGACTATGTTGCAGACAATGTAGAAGTATGAGGAGCCTTATTGCAACACAGGAAGGAAAAACATTGCTCTCTATCTGCACTCACTGCTCCAGTGTGCCTACACACAGTCAGACTCTTACCAATCCTACAGCTTTTCTTACATGGGTAGCCACACTGGTATCAGTACTCAAACAAGAAGCATTCCAGAAACTCCTACTCTTCCCTTTAGAGCCATGAAGAACCCAGAAGTGCCAGTGGTAGCTCTCTATTATTACTGCCAAGCACCTGAATACTGATAAGAACCAAATGTTATTCTTTATTATGGACAAATGCTTCAAATTTTCAAGCTCTCTCTTTTTCTTTTTTCTTTTTTTTTTTTTTTTTTTTTTTTCTTGACAGAAAAACGGGGAGATCCCCAAAAAGCCCTTTTTTTTTTTTTTTTTTTTTTTTAATTACTCTGGATATTCTCTGTATGACCCCTGTTGCTCTGGGACTAGTAAAAGTCTTTTGGAGATTTTCACCAGATGGCTGCTCATACCTACAGCAGTCCAAGAGAGAGTCCTCACCCTCTAAGTGTAACAGGATGGCAGGTGAAAGGAGCACCTCCAATTCTCAGCAGGACACTGGGATCCAGGCTGCAATGGAACAGCATAGACCATTTCCCAATTGATGCTGGACTATCCCCAGTGACCTTTAATGATCCTGTTGCCCCTAATGACTTGCTTGAAACCAGTTAGAGAGGATTCCAATCAATATCTAAAATTAATGTCAACATCCTGCCAAACAAGGATTTTTCTGCTCTTCAGCTTTGTTTCTATCTGGAAAAAAAATAAATTAAAAAATCCTTAACATGTTTTATAAGGTCTCAAAGGTCCTTGTTTCCCTCTGATTTGAATGGGAGTTGCCAGGCATAGGCAGCTTACGGATTCTGTCACCAGCTGAATTCACTCTTGTTGCTGAGTGCTGCAAACAGTAACTGCAGTAAGTCACACTTTAATATATCTTCCCAGTCACCAGCACCTGTTTTTATGACAAAGAGCCACAAAAGTGCTTGCAAAGACAGTGCAAGCATTTTCCCCCTTCAGCATCTGGGTGACACCCATTCTCCCATCCTCCAGCTGTCCTGCAGCCAACTGCCCTTTAACCTCTTGGCAACTTGCCCTGGGCAAAATTCTCCTTTTCCAATGGAGGTGGAAGGTTATGGCCTCCCCATTACGTAAGGAGAGACGAAAGACTGAGAAACCACTTTGACTCCTCCCTCAAAGCATGGATTGTTTATATTCACCCTGCCATTTTGTGGCAAAACACAGAATTTTGTCCCTGACTCGGTAGGTCACTTGATGTGTCGCAGGCAGATGGTTCACTGTCAGGCCCAGATTTCCCTAATCCCTCCTCCACTTGAGGGCAATAACTAATGTGACAGCTAAAAACACCACTAGAGCACTACTTACTGAATTTCCTTTGCCCATACCTTGCTGATATGGAAGTTCATACATGTGCACAAAATAATTTTCAGTGAAATCTCTGAATTTCCTTGCTAAATCCATGTAAGGACTTGGAGAATTTAAAACTGAATTAAGAAGAATGGTCCCAGTTCCCGTGACTTTTTTTGCCCTCAGTGACTGCTTGTCTGGATTTTACAATCACCAAAGCAAGGATTGTCCCCCTAGGTTGACCACCCTCAGCACAGCGCTGTAGACCTCTTTCTGTTTTGGAGCTGTGTTCTTGCACTGGCCTTTCTTTCCTATAGCAAAACATCCATGAGACTGAAAAATATTTAATACTAAGTCTGCCAGCGTGGGAGATACTTGAAACCATTTTAGGTGGAGGAAGAAACAGGACCAAATCCCCAGTCTTGCACATTTGTACTAACAAGGCTCTTACCTGGCAATTCCACCCACAGCATGAAAGCAAGCAGTGACCTTTCAGTAATTTAAAACCAGATGAAAACAACCTCCAAGGGAGACTGCGGGCTGAATATCATACCTAGAAGAAATGTCTGAAGCCATCACTCAGGCAATTACCTGCTAGCAAGCACAAGGCTTTTGGATGTAAACTTCTTTGTCCTTTTCTGCTCACTCCCCAATTTATATGCTGACTGGTCTGGGCTTCATTTTAGGATGCTTGTTCCTGTGAGCTAGAGAGGCAACACAAGTACCAACACAGGGCTCTGTATTTTATGGCAAAGAGAGGAAGGTAAGAGTTCCTACAGTGTCACAGATACTCATAAAGGCAGCAGCAGTCCTTTCACATGTATCTAGCTGGGTCCTAAGCAGAAGAGTAGTACATCAGAATGGAGAAACTGTGGCGCCAAGCAGTGACCAGACCTGCCTTGCTTTAGCACTGCTTGGTTGCACTACTATGCTACTACACATACCATAGTAAGCCACAATCTAAGACTTAAGGCAGCTCTCTTTTGTCAATACTGTTTAACTTCCTCAAGTCTTGCAGGTAATTGCTACGAAAGTAAAAAAGCACACCAGAACAACTGGCACAAGTTTGCCTTTATTTGGTTAACTGCAGAGGTCTCTCCTGTCATTTCCTGCGCAGTGTTTCTGTTCTTATTTGAAATTGGTTTTGTCACTGGTGACAGATTGCAAACTACCTTACCTTTAGGAAGTTGGCGGCTCGAGGCTCTGCATCCATTACTGTCATTTAACACATTGGAAGAAACGTAGATACAACTGCTGCTTCCACACAGTGTGCTACAAACTCCAATGAAAAAATCAGATGTCATAGTTTGACAGCAAACATTGCTTACTGTGCAAGGCTTCTGAAATTAGCCGCTTAATATGCTGGAGTCCGTGGACAATCTACAAATAGCTGCCTGCTTTCTCAAAACATTGAATAATTTAGCTTCACAAATTCACTAATCTTTAGAGAGAATAAGAATCAGTTTGTGTCCTTTGGGGGAGCGAGGCGGGGAAGTTGCACCTGAGACAGGCAAAACTGCCATCACTGAAGTAGAAAGGCTGAAGCGTGGCAGCTTCCTAAGACTACAGAGTAGAAATACTCATCCCTGTTTTTTCAGGGGGCACAGACTCCTCAGAATCTTGTGACACATACAGAGAGTCACACATGCAGGATACAAATTTGCGCTTCTTGGTCACTTTGGAAGCAGCCCCTGGAGCACACGGTTGGAAACTACAGATTTAGGACTTCCAGAAGAAAGAAGGGGACAAAGTGTGGCCCACTTTCTCGTTAGAGGGGGTTAGCAGGCTTTATAAGAAGATGCATTCTGTCACATGAAAGTTATGTATAGACTACAATAGGTAGATGGCTTCCCTGAAAGGACAGGAAGGACTTCGGGCCTAGAAGTCCCTATGCTTAGCTGTGCAGTGATTCCTCTTATCATGGCCTTTTTTTCTTTTTTTTTAATGAAGTAAATGTTCATAAAGATACCAGCCTGGATCACTGAACTCCAGTCACCCCTCAGGCAATTCAGTCCAGTAATATTAAAAAAACTCTCAAGTGATTTTGAATCATTGGTACACCTGATGACCTTTTAGTCATAATTTTCTGTGAATTATTGATTGTAGCATTGCTCATTTCCTCGAAGGGAATTCAGTTGCATTCAAAAACTGAAAGTTTGTACCACCGGACAGATGATCTGGAGGTAACTCCTGGCCTCTGAAAGATTAGCTTCAGAACCTTGATCACTGGCTTCCAACATCTGAAAAGTAAAACATGGAACCTGAGCTACCCCCTACATGGGTGGTTTCTTTAGGCAACAAGTACAGAGAGAGCATGCAGGTGCTCATCACAAGTGCAGGTTTATTGGGGCAGAGGCATTTAGAGCTTGTGCCATCAGCCAAGCTCTTCTTCATGTCAAGTAGTTTTATATATTGTAATTAATTTCCAGAGAATAAATTCTTGTCTCTCTGAGTCTATCCAAAATGTTTTATTAAAAGATATCAGTTGGTTTGGAGGCCTGAGAGTGCTTTTAACAAATATTTGCATTTTCAGTCATATTAGTAAGTCGAGCACAGGCATTATTACCTGCTGCTAGTTTCTTTTCCTTCAACAGCCTCATGAAATCCTCATTTTTGTGAGAGCACATCATACAGTGTCTCTCCAACTTACTTGAGCAATTTAATGCAGGTCATGCAATCTAAGAAGGGCATATAAGGCTTAGCAGGTGCATTTACTGTTTGGGCTAACACTGACAGATGCTCTTAATGTAAGGGAATGGAAAATTTCTTATAATATCTGTGCCTTTTCATTGGAAAGGCAGTTTATTCCAGCCTCAGAAGCTTGCCACTCACAACTTGCATGTTAGCACTTGGGGGTTTGTAATGAAAGAATTGTGGGGAGGGGAAAGAAGGCATAAATGCAGCTTTATTAGATAAGACTATCAGAAGAAGGGCAAAAGCAGTCTAACACAATGTTACAGAGTAACACTGTTGTCTTTGATGGCAAATTTACACAAAAAAATCCTGAAATGGAGTTCCTGATCCAGTGTAGTGTCTTCATTTATCAACATGTCCTTCTTTCCTGCATCAAGGCAATTTGGCAAAGATGTTTTCTCACAGAGCAAATTTTGAGAGTTTCAAAAACATTAAATCTATTTATTAGTCCAATCTGTTCATGTTGTTCTAATGACCTTTTCATATAAAAGGTGTTCAGCTGTTTCTTTTAATTCAGAGGCCTATCCTATTCTAATCAGGTTTTCCATATGTACAACTTGGCAAGTATTTTGTATTAAGGGAGAAATTAACCAAGAAACATAAAGTAGTGTTATCTTCTCTAGAGAGCTCACTGAATGTATCTCAAGCATTGGAAAATAAATTTAACGATAGACTTTTTTTTTTCTGTACTTGAAGGTGAAAAAGCTGACTATTTATAGGACTGTTTGTTAATGAAGAAAGGAGTATTAGGGGAAAGACTACATTAATTTTTTTTTAATATATATTTTTTATGCATACTGACTACCCCATATTCCTTTTTTATTTTGCAAGCAGTCTGTGACTCCATGTCAATGTTCTTCATCCCACACTGATAAGCACTCCTGTACTCTGAAGAGTTCTCTTGTGGATGCCATTTCCTCAAGGAAGAGACAGAATCTCTGGAGACCAGAACCCAAAAGTACAGTGCCTGCATGACTAGTGGCTGTTTAGATTCCCTGTTTCAGATACAGAAGGATGTGCATCAGATGAAGGTGTTAACAACTAGATAGAAGCTCCATTTCCATTTGATACCTAAATCCATGTTTTATAGATTATTGTCTTGGACTAGGTAGAACAACTCTTTAATGATTCAGGAGGCTCTCTCATTTAAAAATATTTGGAAGTCTTGATGTTACTTAGCCAATACAAACAACATTATTACATTCTTGCTGCTGCTTCTCTTTCCTCTCCTCTGTCACATCTTAATCCTGTTTAAGTCTTGGGCTCTGAGCGTCGCAAATACATCCATATATATTTGCAGAGTGCTAGAATATCACAAGTACCTTTTCTGCTTTGATTTAGGTTCTAGCCTAGTATTTAAAAATTGAATGATAATATTTGTTCCCAGATCCTTCTTTCGAGTATTGGGTAGATTCTCAGCCTCCATGGGCAGATGCCATCAATTTATAAGTAGGCTCAGCTACTTCACTCTAAGAATCAATAGTTTTCCAGCCAGCATATAAATGATGCTTTCTTAATATTCTCTTCATATTTCCCTCCCTGAACTATATGATTAATGCATTACCCTCATGATTTCTACAGTAGCCCAGTTCTGCATTTCCATGTTCACAGAAGCTGTTGGATTCACATAGAGCAGAGACTTGAAGGGTAGTATAATCACGTGAAGGTCTAATCATTACATGCTGAAGTCTTAAAATTGGTAAAAATTCTAGTGCAAACCTATGTAACGAAATTTGTTCTCCAGAATTGTCTGGAAGTCATTAGGGCACTTGAAGTTAAGCTCATGAATCAAACAGGGAGGCTAGGACTATCTCCTCACAATTTTCAGCACTCACACTTGAGTCAACCTGCGCGCTGAGCCAGCTGTGCTAGTTCTGATGATGAAAGGCATTTGTAAGCATTACACTGCATTTTTTGTTTAGTCTGGAAAGAAGGAGGCTGAGGGAACATCTTACTGCTCTCTACGGCTACCTGAGAGGAGGTTGCAGTCAGGTGGGGGTGAGTCTCTTCTCCCTAATATAAAGTGATATCACAAGGGGAAATGGTCTCAAATTGTGCCAGGGGAGGTTTAGATTGGATACCACAGAAAAAAATTCTTTACTGAAAGGGTGTTCAGGCATGGGAATGGGTTGCCCAGGGAGGTGGTGGAGTCACTGTTCCTGGAGGCATTCCAAAAATGTGTAGACATGGCACTTCAGGACATGGTTTAATGGCAGTGGTGTTAGGTCAACCATTGGACTTCACCATCTTAGAGGTCTCTTCCAACTGAATCAGTTCTGTGGTTTCTGCACTATCGTGTGAGAATCCCAGGTGTACCTTCAGGATCAGGCACCGATGGCATGCCATTTTTGCTCACTAGGTATCTGCTGCAATGTTTTACTGAATTTTTTTTCCTATTTCCAACACATATTCATTCACATGGGACCACACTCTGACATGGTTACTAACTGGATGCTGAAGAGTATTTTCCTCTTCCAAATAGAGGTATTGCTCATCAGGAGCAAAGGAATTTGAATGAGCATTCACGGAATTGTCAGGATTGGAAGGGATTTCAAGGATCATCTAGTTCCAACCTCCCTGCCATGGACAGGGACACCTCACACTAGATCAGGTTGCCCAGAGCCACATCCCACCTGGCCTTACAGGCATCCAGGAGTGGGGCTTCCACCACCTCCCTGGACAACCTGTTCCAGTGTCTTATCACCCTTATGGTGAAGAACTTAGTCCTAAATAGGTAATCTAAATCTACCCTCCTCTAGCTTGGATCCATTCCCTCTAGTCCTGTCGCTACCTGACACCCTAAAACATCCCTCACCAGCTTTCCTGTAGCCTCCCTTCAGATACTGGAAGGCCACAATGAAGTCTCCTCAGGGCCTTTTCTTCTTCAATCTGAATTACTTCTGACCATCTCTCCACAACTTTGATTTCGGAGAAATGCATACTGTTTTTTATGACTTCCATTGTCTGTGCACAGCCTTTGTAATATGCAAGCACCACACAAAAATTGGCACAGCTTGAGCAATGTCTACAAGAAATAGTACCATACTCTATAGCTCCTATTTGAAGGTAGCTTGGTGTTTCTCTGCAGAATTGCCTCATTTCAGAGGTATGTACCCACATGAGTTTTGAGTTTCCAACTTAAATTCAAAGCAAACCTGTGTGAAGTCAGAAAAAATGTTCATCTATAAACCCTACAAATGCTCTCCTATCAGAATAGCACAGTTACTGGAAAGTGCTGTTTTGCTAGGAGAGCATATTATAACTGAGATGGCTGTTAAAAAGATTTCTGTGTTAGTGAGAGGGCAAGGTAAGATCCACTGGAAGTTCGTGCCAACTAAATAGTCTTGTTTTAAATCTTCACTCACAGTAAGAGTGTTCTAGGGACATTTCAAAAATAAACCATCTGCTCTCACTGTCTACAGACAGGGAGGCAGAGGTTAAATCTTAAGTCTTTTTAAAGAATCAGTCATATACTAATCCCATTGAGTAGTCTGCTATGGTTGGAGACAAGAAATTATACACGGACATGAGAAAAAGCCCTGACTTCTGCCCAGGGCCACCCTTGAAAGTTCATGTACATCAGCAGAGCTCGGTTAAATGCTTAGCTACTGTGAATACCCTGAAAAATTGGCATTTCCAGCAATCAGGCATGCAAGTTAGGTGCTCTGTGCAGCCTTTTGCAGACTGTTATTTTGCAAATCAAGCTCTACAAAGCTAGAAGTAAGTCAGGAAAACAATTGAGGCAAGGGGCAGCCTGAAGGACTGCTTGTGAAACCTTTCTGTTGGAAACAGGCTTAGTGCCAGCTTTTCCTTCACTGTGATGTTTTCCTTTCAGGTCTGGGTCCACCTCTGCCTCTTTTGAATATTTTTTTTTCCTTTGAACATTGCATTCCTGCTGCACAGGGAAGCAGAGCCATGAGGGGAAAAAAAAACCAACCCAACAACAACAACAAAAAAAAAACCAAAAACAAACAAACAAAAAACCCCAAACGAACAAACAACAAAAAAAAAACCCCAAAAAACATTTGCAGCTTCAGTATCCAGAGTTCTGACCTCGTACTTCATTTGCATCAGGCTCTTCACACATATTCAAACCCCTTACAACTCCAGCCACTATTGGCAGCAGTGTGTTCGCCAGTACCCTGTTTCTTTGAGCATCAGAGGTATCATTAGGTCATCATCTACTTCTGCAAGAGAAGCAAATTACTTAGAAACCTAGGTAGCAACCTAGGTTTAAGAGAGTCTGCTCCCACAAGCAAGCCCTCCACATACACACAAAAGGGAATCAAAGTAACACAAAAAAAGCCCTGTGTTGAGACAGAGAGTTTCATGGAATTCTAATACCTTAGCTGTTTCACAGAAAATAAAATGCAGAAGCAGCAGCAGAAGGCAGCCATAAAACAACCTTTCCACACCCCAAGCCCACAGACACCTCAGCAGGAAAGATCAGCAATGAGAAACCAGAAACTGGAAGCCGCAACGTGAAGCCTTTCATGTTAGAATCTGATCTGCAAGTCTCATGATACTTTGTCCCAACCAGCGCTTCTGTTTTAAAGCAAGTGTGACATCAGCACGGTATCAAATACCAGCACAATTAACAGAACACATGACATTCTCCACTCCTAATTCTATACCATTTGCATCATTCTCAGCAGCAATCATCATCAAACAACACACATACATCATTCACTGCCCATTCTCACTCAAGATGAGATCACCTTGCAGTACACAAGACTTCTCACTGCAGATGTTCTGGAGCTCCACCCTGTTCCAGCACAGACTGGATCAGTCCATGATCCAGTTCAAATATTGGGGCTGTGTTTTCACCGCTGCAGCAGTCAATTCCAGGTGTACTGGACACCTATAACAAGAGAAATCAAACTGTGGCCTGCATTTTGGTTGTATGGGAATGGAGCAGAACACACTAGTGATGTCAGTTGTGACATACCACTTGGCTGCCTTCAACAGTATGTCTGGAATAGCATTGCTCACTGCTAGTGTAACCTCATTCAGGCCACAGTAGTCCATTGTCAGTCTTCATTCAGCACCATATGAGGCTGTTGAAGGGTGAATGAGTTTTACTGATCACTGCTCTTCTTGCCAGTTGTCATAATATTTCATTAATAGGGGTCAGGGAATCCCAACTGATGTGATATTGCTGCCGGTGCACCATTGTAGTAGGAACTGGCACTTGTTGATCTTAAACATTTAGCAGTCGCACCACAAAAGGGTCCTCCTCTGAGAGACTGAGAAAAGTGGACAATTATTTTCTTTCCTCTGTCCCTAAGGAGGCTATACCAAAAGCCCACAAGGATCCTTTTGGATCCTTGAAATACCCTCTCCTAAGATAGTCTATACCAAGGATGTATGGGCCCCTAGGTGAGTTACAATGGGGTGTTTGTGCCATGCATTCCCAGTTAGGCTCACCTCAGCTTCTAACACAGCCGCCTGGATCCCCCTGTCACACCAGAAATATAGATGGGTTCCACCCGCTCTCTCTCCTACACGTGGTTGGAAGCAGGGCCCCTCTAATCCTGGTAATAATCACTTGCATATTTTAAGAATGCTTTAGAGGTCCCTTTGTGAAGTAGACCTGAATCACTCTGAACAAGACCCATCAATTGGATGAGATTGCACCAATCTGCACCAAGTAGCTAGTGAAGTAGTTATATCATGACAGTATACAGTATAGCCATATGACAGCATTAATCCATTCCTGAGGTAATCAGCACCACCAGGAAGAGCACATCGAGTACAAGTGCATAAGGTTTTATGGAATCTAACTAGGACTGGGCCCTGGTACAGTGGCCCCAGAGACTCCTGGATCAACATGGCTAACATACTATGGAAAAAAACCCCAACAAAACATATACAAAATTCTTTTAATAAGCCTGAATTGAATCCTCTCACTCTTTCATTTCTCATTATCTTAACCTTTTCGTGCCACAGGGTGGGTGCCAACATAGACTGTCTGTCCTGCTGGGGCNAAAAAAAAAAAGAGCCCTGGCTTCAGATAAAGAGAGACTTTAATGGAAGTTATACGATGTACAATTACCTTAGCAGTTCCACAGAAAAGCAAAAGCAGAAGCAGCAGCAGGTGCCAGCCATAAAACAACACACCCCCCAAAGCCTACAACCAGCTTAGCAGAAAAGGCCAACACTCCAAAACCAGAAACCATAAGCAGCAACTAGAAGCAGGAAGCCTCCCATGTTACAACCTGAACTTCAAGCCCCATGATACTTTGCTCCAGTCAGCACTTTTGTTTCAAAGCTGACATGATGTCAGCATGGTATTGAATACTCACCAACAAATTCAATTGAACATATGACACAACTGGAATCTAATTTCTTTAAAGAGATAGAGTTTTGTTTCCCTTTTTTCCTTAAAAGCATAGGATCCCAGATTGATAATGCCTGAGAAATCTGTGAAACACCTGCTGAGCTGGCTGAAATACATAAGTCTAAATTGCATTCTCTGCATTCATCAAGCAAATTAAAGCATGTTAATTTTATCACGTAATATATTTTTATGGTAGTTGGTAGTAAAGTTGCATGGTGTTCTCTCCATGCATCTTCTCACCAGCACAGCACAAGGACTAGGAGTAAGCTGATGATTTCAGTTTGTGGCAACAATGACATTATAAAAATTATTTTGCTTGCATGGAAGAAGATGAAAGATTTATAAAAAAATTATCTTGCTCAGTCACATGGGATTTTTTTCTCCATCTTTTTATCTTCAAATTGCCATTGAATAAATTACAATAAAATTGGAAACTTACAATTGGTTACTAGAAATTTTGCTTCCTACCCTTTTAAAAAAATATGGGAGCGTTTGTAATCCAGCTGAGAATTGGTAACTGGTTTAATTGCTGAAATGCACTACTATTAAAAAAAACCAAAACCCAAACCAAACCAAAACCAACAACTTAGAAAGACAAAATATTATATGGAAAATTAAGATGTCAAACTAAGACGTTTCCCTGTATGACCTTTGGTCTACACTAGTCTGCTGGATTTTTGTTGGTGGTGTTATTGGGGTTTTTTTGTCAGCAGAGGATTATAGTGGTGGAAAGTTTGCAAACACCTCTTTTAAAAGAGTGAAGGAATAGGTCTAGCAGAGCACATGCCTATCATGGGCTTTATGATTAATACTGTAGGATGGGCCAGGTGATTTATACATGTAGCAAGCTGCCCAAGGTGCCACAACCAAGGTTGCTCCTAACTTTTCTGTATAACAGAAGTCTCTGGAAATTTGGCAGCAAAGTACATAAACAATCAAACCGCTCAGATCCTAAAATAAACACATCATAATTAGAGAGACTTGGAGGCAGTAGCTCTGCTTTAGGTGTATTCAACCAGTGGTCTTTTTCTCAGCCTTTGGCAAGGGAGGTGCTGGTTCTCCTCCTGTTCGTTGATACAAACTCCTGCAGGAAAGACAATAATAGCTGGCATAAAACATGTCTGTTTGTCTGCAGGGGTGGTTTGAAATCCTTTTCCCTTCCAGTGAACAAATACAAAAATTGTCTAATAATATGCTATAGTGTCTTTAGCAATCTGGTTCCTGTCTGTTCTGCCCTTCCAAGTGATCCAGTTTCTTTTCAAAGTGAGATATTTTAACCCTCGTCATAAACAGATAGGATCATGCATACAACTGAACAGAGTTTTCATGCCTGCAGCATCGTTTCATTACCATGGGCAGTGGTAATATAATAAACTAAGTGATAATCTCTCCATTTCTCTGCTGATATGAATACTACCCTGTGCTGGACAGGCCATTTGAGAAATCTTAAAATCAAAGAAAAAAATCTAATCATTGATGTAAACTACTGTCACTTAACAACTTTGCTGCACAAATCATAATGCCAAAGGAATCTCAGAGCATAATTCAGATCTGCTTTAAATATGTTTGACTCATTCCTTCTGCTCTGCCAAGTCATCAAAAGAGGAACACACAGACACAGACAAAATGATTCATGCAGGAAATCCAGAATATTGCAGAAGTCTTCCCTCTGCCATCACAAGCTCATTTTCATTTCATGCATTTTATTTCCAATGCAAATAGCTTTCAAGAGAAGACACTGCTTCTATGCTTAATCCAGGTTACTTGGGATGTAATGCAAGTGACGTGTCTTGACACAGGCAAGAATTAGCAAATGCAGCACAGTGTTTCATGAATTCAGGGATTCTGCACTGCAAACCTTCAGGCTGGAGATGTCAGCACTGCAGGCACTGCTCACACAGGTTTAACTCAAGGAAACATCTCCATTAAAGACTACTGGGCTGGAATCAAAGCTTAAGCAGTGCAAAAGGAAGGATTTTATATAAGCAATCACAGAGAAAAGTTTATTAAAAATTATAAAAGAAAGACATAGACTATTTTAGCTTGGTACTGTACTGGTTTTTGGCCTGCCCTAACAATTTCTATTGCTCCCACAGATGCTCTCTGCTATTACTGGCCTGAAAGTCTCCTCTGCATTTTTTACAGTTTTTGAGAGAAATCCTGGTAACAAGGAGGGAGATCGGAGTGGTTTGCCATCAGCAATCACATGCTGCAGGGAAACTCGAAGTGGCAGGGTACAATTCACAGTGCTTCCTGAGGGCAGAGCACAAGTTAGGGCTGCCTGTGGGTGTGCCAGGGATGCAGACAAAACCAGAAGTCCATCCTCTCCACAGTAACAGAAAGCCAAATGACATGAAGCATAGCCCGTTCTTTTCGGGACCCAGGTATCTTCCCAGCCTCTTGACAGTCTCACCACGGCAGTTTTCCCTTATGTATGCGCGGCTGAAGTGTCCTGCTCATAGAGAAAAGAGACACATCATGCAGCCGAAGAGCTTACACGATCCACCTCATTCCCTTTTCCTCCCTTCCTGTACGTATAGAGAGAGAAAACACTCCCCTTCTGAAGGACATCAAGGGCAAAATTCCTTTGCTGCTGTCTGAGCCTGCACTTGCTGTACCCTACTTTCAAAAGGCATTATCTGGTTGCAAAGCACTGAAAAGCAACACAGGTAATGAAGAAAATGTAGCCGTGCCTTAGCACTGACATTTGCTAGCATCTGCATCTCATCTTGAAATTCGAGACACTTAGAAAGGAGAAAGCTGCAAGGCATAGGTAGTCTTTCTGGAGGGCGCAGTTGTGTGCGCTGGGTTGAAAGCCAAGAGGATAGAGGAAGCCCTTGCTCACATGGGAACAGCAACTTTTGGTGCCAGCTCCCAGCTGCCGCTCTTCCCCCTCCCTCCTGACAAAAAGGGAGCTTGGCACTAGCATAGGCACAAATGCTTCAGCTTTACAGTAAAGTATAAAGCATCAAGAACTTCTATGGCTTTAACACAAGTTTCACACTATTCTGTTCATTTCCAAATGCTGTACTTCTTTGCAATATTAAAAAAACACCAACACCAGCCTCCTTTTTTTTTTTTTTTTTTTTTAAGGGTAACCTTACACAGTGTTGGGGAACAAAAGCATGAAAACATAACCTGGACATACATCAGTAACACAGAAATTACGCACAAATTAACCGGAAACAGAATGGATTTTAAGTAGCATTTTAATCCACTCCCACTCACAACTGCATCTTTTGAAGGACTGGTTTGACAGCTCTGCATATAAAAGGCATGACACTTCTTAGAAACAGTACAAAGGCTTTTAAAAGGCTTTCAGAGCCTTTTAGTCCTACTTTTGTGTTCTGACAATCGTCCTCAGTTAAATTCGTCTTCAACTTCAAAGATGCCTTTGGTATTGACAGAAACAACCCTGGCACTTCTTGCCAGAACCACCTTTGGGTGAGTTTCTCTGCCAGACGTTGTGGGTTTGCACAGCAGGACGGAGAGATGTGAGCGACAGGTCACACCATAGCTAATTTTTCACCTCGTGTAGATTCTGACCTCCTCATTCCTTTTTCCCTTTGATATCTCTTTGATATTTGCTTGGCCGATGCTCACTGGTGTTTCTCACCACCACTGATATTTGCACCTGCACTATCCACAATGAATTTGGTAAATTTCCTAACACTTGTTTCTTCCTGAAATGCTTTTGTTTCCTTCCTGTAGTCCTGTGGCAAGTTTTGCTGACTGCGGTCTCTGCTGCATGGTAGGGCAAAAAAATGATAGGAAGGGTTTGTGACCCCACATGATATAGGAAGAGACAAGAATAACTATTCTGCAGCTTCTGCTCCAGCCAGGCAAATGGGCAGCTGAAGATAAATTAGAGAAGAAAAGGAAGCCAGATTACAAAAACAAAGGCAGTTTCTCCTTGGGGATGATCTCATATCTGAAGAACTGAACTCTCACTTCCTTGTCCTTTGTCTTCTACTTGTTACCAATGTTGTCACACTTCAGTCAGGAAGGAAGCAGAACAAAACAGTTTTAGGGAGATAATGTTATTAAATATCTGAGAGTGCTAGAAGGATGGTTGTAGCCACAAGGAATGTGTGAGAGTACCCACTTAACTAGGGCTGACCAGACAAAGGAGACGCATTTCAGCTGCCGTCAAAACAGCCCTAAAGCCACAAATTTAGGGCCGTTTACTCAAGACTCAATTCCTGCAGCTTGCTTTCACTATGGTGGTAATACCGCACCCCATTGCTGCATCCCATGCTGGCTCCTCAAGCATCTCTGTGAATGTGAGCTAAGATGAAATTGAGCTGTGCAAGAGGAAGGCTGCATTTTAGCATCTGTGCACAACACAAATGCATCAGCTGCTGGCAAAACAGTGGCAGAATATTTCCTCCTTCTCCTCCAAAGCTACAAACCTTTGTAGCAAAATAACCCCAAACATCCCACAGCCCCAGGTGCACAACTGTCTACAACTCCTCATGCATCACGCATGCCTGACAAGGAAATGATGCCTTATCAAAGTTTTCTGCAGCCGCGTCCCTGCATAGAACTGGGGCAACCCACAGCAGCAGCAGCCCCAGGTGTCTGGCAGCATCATGTTGCCTTCAGGGACCAGCATCAGCAAGGGCTGCTGCAACTGGGAGCTCTGGTCCGGGAGGCAGTAGTGTGTGCAAGCCTTGCTTGCTGTCCATGCTGCCACAGGGATCTCCACTTATCCTACAAATAATAACCCTTGAAAATACAACCCCCAAATGTCTGGTATTTCTGCATATCCCTGTAGGGGATTTATAGGCAGCTTAACTGTCAAAGTTTGGAAGATGGTGTAAAAAAAAAAATATTATTGGGAATTAGACCCTAGATAACTCACACACAGGCTTGTCTGGCTTTTGCTTTCATTGTCAAGGGAAACTGAAATACCTTCAGATTGAAAACTACAGAATTCAGCCATGCCAAGGAGGTTATAGTGTGACCATAGCTAGAGTGCACTACTTTGGTTTACAGGACAGTTTTCTTTGCTTCTCAGTGGACTCATGCCATTTCACATCAGTCAAAGAACATGCTCCACACCGCTGTAATGCTAATGAGAAACATGGGCCTGCAGCTCCACTGATTTTCAGGCAGCTGTATTAGCTGAGCTGGGAGATTGCAATGGCAAGCCATGAGTGAAATTAGTGTACTGTGCTAGAGGAAGGGCATTCAGACTGACTGCAAGTGCCGTTCTGTCCCTCCTGGCCCTCTTTTTCCTTTGTACTCCATTTACACTATATTAACTATTTATGAGAGATCACTTTAAATCCCTTTGCAGTCAGCACACATACATCTCATCTGAAGACTCATGCCTGTTTGCTGAGGCTCTGTAGCTATGAAAACTCATCTAAGTAATTGTTACTGTGAAGGTTTCAGCTGAACAGGTAAAAAGTGTTTAAGTGGCTTTACCAAAACCACTTTTCCATTTGGCCTCTCTTATTTATGCACAATCCAAATTAATTTAGGTAAGAATGCTAACAAGTGCTGAAGAAATAGATGTTAAGCTGGGGAGAAACAACTTAATTTCATGTTTTAGAACTGGTCAAACTACTTTTTGCTTGTACAGAGATGACTCGCGTGCTGTGTCTGCGAGGAGGACCACGCAGTGTGGTACTGCACCCTGTTGGTCTGCTGTGATATCAAAGCCCAAGTGCATTCTCAGTACAGTGCAAGGTACTTTATTTTATGTTAAGCCTTTCTTTCAGTTAAGCTGCCTCCAAATGAAACGTCAGAGACAGGTGGGAAAGAAAAAGAAACTCAGGTCCTTTCAGAGAGAGTGTGACCTGAAAAAATGAGAAGAAAAAGTTGGATTAGAAAAGCAGCCAAGATTTAAGTGTTCTCACTCACTAGTTAGTGGGTGGAAGCAACTGAAAAAATAATGAGCAAGCAAGGAAAAGGAAAGAAAGCTTTCATGCCACTTGTATGGAAGCAAGAAGAATGGTTTTAAATTATTAGAACAGGGTGTCTCAAAAGCATAACTGACATGGTTCAGATGTCTACAAAAGTGCAAGTTCAGGATAACCTGAACAAAATGACATTTTATGAACTCTGTGCGAAAAGTCAAATTCCAGAAAACATGATGAAGAAGGTGTCTGATTACAGTCTTATTGACTGAGTACATGGCCAATGTACTCACTTTAACTCAGAAAGAACATCAGAGCAGCCTCCCAGCAAAGGAGGAAGCACAGGCTTCCTGGAAGAGGGCCAAGGTGAAGGACACAAGTGCTGAGAGGCTGGCAGTCTGTAGGAGAAGGCATCTATACAGGGTCAGAGTGACATAATGGAAAGCAGAATCGGAGAGATTCCACATCTTTCTTACAAACAAGCCAGGCAGAGAGGTTCGAGGCAGATGGTTGGTTAAGGTACTTCTCTGCAGGGGAGGCTTGCTAGCGCACCCCAGCGATCCTTGGTCATATGCTCCTGGGCCATTAAGACTGCTCTATAGCTAAGTCAGGAAACAGAACATTCTCCTTGGGTAGCCTTTGCCCAAGCCATCTGTAAAAATACACTCATCCTGCTGAGTCACTGATTCCATGATCATACAAGACTGTAACTTCATTTACTTCACTGGTCTTAACAGCTCTTTCCCAATCCAGTCCTACTGCTTACCTGTGTTGTGCCATTGCCTGCTCAGTCGAGACCTCACAGTTATTACAGAGATCGGCCAGTGGTTGTTACATCCTTGCTTGCTCCCTCACTGCCTCCCAACCTCCCCATCTACGAAGAACTATCAGAGATTCTAGTCCTGCCTGGCCTTTGCTTTAATCAGTCTTGGCCTGAATGACTTACCCTAAGGCTAAATAGGATAGAAATAAATGCCAAAGACAAGCAGCTGGCTCTAGTCACTTCTGGGCTATCACCCTGAGGGAATGGCTTTTAGGATGTTCATTTGGGGAAAGTACAGTCTTTGAATAGTTGTTGACAGTTTCATTTTAAATATGCTACATTGCAAAAATATCAGAAAGGACTTGGAGTCAGAATTGTTACTGTGTTCTCCTGAAGACACAAGTGTCAGGGACTCTTTGTTTCATGAGTTGGAATTTAAACTGGGATGCAGGACAAACTGTACATGCCTAAGCATGCAAGTACTTACTTCTCCCATAAGCACATGATGTGAAATGATCAGATGTGACTTACTTCATAGATGAGACTGAATGAAAAATGAACTGCTACAAAAAAAGGAGGAATGGAGTGGAGTGGAATGGCACAAGAGAATATGCACCACTGAAATGGCATTGATACTTAAGCAGGGTTTTCAGCCGTCACATGGCAGTTTTTCCTATGGCTAACACTGTAAACCGTTTAGTTTGCACATTTGGTGGTCAGGCAGGTTTGTTAACTGATAAAACTCAGAAGCCTCCTTTAGTTTCTCTATTAANCCAGCCAAACAGACAGGGTATTAGCACTGCAAGCAAGTGCTCAGGGCCCGTTTTGCCCCAGCAGGACAATAGCATAATCTTTTTCCTGAGATTTGCTTCCCTTACAGCTCCAACCCCCTTTTTAACACGTATACACAACAAAAGCTTCCATGCCTTCCTCTTGCAATCGCAATCCTCCTCTGGCTGTGGCCTTTCTTTCCTTCCTCCACCACTGCACTCTTGTCTCTGCAACTGCGTGCCTAGGGACATCCTGCTGGGGCTCAGGTTTTCCTGGGGCATTTAGGGCAGTGCTCCTACTGGTAAAACTCTTCTCCTGCAGTGGCCTCAGCTGCATCTCTCTGCACCTTGGAACACGAAGCGGGCCTCAGACTGAGCAGCTCTACAGAGTTTAAGCCAGTCAGGAAGACTGTTTCATGTCATCACTTGTGATTTGCTCTTCTCCAAAGGCTGACAAAGCTCAGCACATGCATATTGGCAGGAGCCATGCCTCAAAGACTGCATGTTTAATTGCCAATTTCTATGAGAAACCTTCAATTTTCTTGTTCTTATTTTCTCTTGTGCCTACATGTAGCCCCCAGCAGGAAATGGCTTTTTCCCAGCAGCTATTTGTCACACAGTGAAAAAGAGAGCTCCCACCTCAGACAAGAGGTAAAGAGGTGAAAGCCAAACACCCACCCCGGTCCTGGCTCCATGCACCCAGTGACAGTGACTCACTTGGGAACATCACAAGCAATACACAAAGAAAGCCAGCATAGCAACAGGGCCACAGATGTCAACTCAGCCTTCACTGTCAACCCATCTGTATCCGCAGAGGGAAGAATGCAAAATCACTGCAGGCAGAGCAACCGGCAGCAAGGTTCACGTCTCACTGGGTGAAGAGGACATGGCAGCCACCCAGGGAAAGGGGAAAGCACAGGTCAAGCTGGGGCCCCAGAAATAAAGCACCTCAACATTCCACCTGACAAAATAGGCAGAAAAGCATACAAAGAGAGAGGGTAGCCACAGCACACCAGTGTTTGTGGACACCCCTGTGGGCTACTGAGCTCTCACGAGCTTGATACAAACTTATGTCTCTTCCTCTCCTTAAGGGCATGGTCTGTTGGATCACTAGACTTGCAAAGCAACAGAAATGCAGTCTTCCTCCCTGTTGGGACGTGGTTGTCATGGCAAGGGATTCTGGACAGAGCCACATGCAGATCCATATGATCCAAGCAATGCCCATTTATCGAAGCTGAACACGCATGTATACACCTTTCTAACAGACTGTGCAGGTTAGTTTATTGTAAAGCAATTGGTCCAAATCATTAAGGGGCAAACTCTGTGGAATTAGGCAACTGGTCTAAATCGTTAAGGGATAAGCTGTTGGCATTAAGCAGTTGGCTAAAATCATTAAGATGCAAACTATTGTGGCATTATACAATTAGTGTCAGTTGTTAAGGGCCAAGCTGTGAGGGCACTAAGCCATTGGCCCATCATTATCTGTTCAAACACTTCTCCAGAGTCCTTGTTTTGGTTTGATCTCCTGTTGTTGTTCAGTTCTTCTGTGGGCCACTGTAGCTGGTGTCCTTCCCCTCCGGATGACCCTTCATGTAGACTGTGAAACTTCAGCTTACAATTAGCAGTTAGCACAGGTTGGATTGCTCACGTGTCCAGTTAATACAAAGTGTTTCCCTACACCTCCCCAGGACCCATACCAAGACCCTTCTTCTGCCTGCACACAACAGGCATCAGCTGGCCTCACAGGTGGGTGCAGAAAGCAAAAGCAACCATTGCTTCCAGAGCAATCAGCACTATTTTCAAGTGTGCTCCCTTTTACTCTCTCAGTCTTCACCTTTGCATCTTTCTGCTGCATGTGACCAGGGCAGGTAGTCTGCCTCTGTGCATCTGATGTTGTAAATGTTAAGCACACCCAGAAAGTCTCTTAAGTCTCTCTTGTGCACAGTCAGAAAAGTGGAAGGTAGTTCTCCCTACTTTCTGTAATTAACAGCCAAATATGGCTTTATACCTTCCAACACTACAAGCTACCTCAAGGCAGAGCATTACCACCTTGCTGGGATCATATGTAGGAGATGGTGGATCTTTCTTCAGGGAATTCCAGCTAACCCTGGGACAGCTTCAATGTTCAAAATGTCTCTGCTTTGAGGCATAATTTACAAAGGCCAGTAATGCCATGCAGTTAGATAACTGGGCTCTTGGCCCCGTTATTGTGTGTTATCTATTTCTGTTCCTTGGATTTATTTTATTCTTTGGGTTCAAACAAAGGGTAACTGCAGGTATCCAAAGTGCATAAAAACAGAAACACAGTGTCTGGAAAAATCCCCTGCTCCAGTTTGCTCTTGCTTTACCAGGTGCTAAACCTCAGCAATATTCTCTGTTGCCTGGGGGCTGGATTATAAGCAGAGCCAAACAACAGTTGTACTGAGTTGAAGAGTGGTTTAATGTGCAAGGAGCAGGCAAGACATCCAGCACAGGGACACAAGAGTGGAAATGGTGATCCAGGATCGTAGCTCTTGTCTTCTCCTTCTGAAAAAGATAGATTTTAATTTTCACTTGACCAGCAACACAAGACAGGCAAATGTGATGCATACATTGCAGGACAGTGGTCATAAATATGGTCACATTTCAAACCACCGAGAACAGCCTTATTCCTATCTGTTTTCACAGATTTTAATTTATTCATCTTGGTTAGATATTTAATATTGCCTTTCCTTCCTCTGTGAGTTAAACTCTGTATTTCTGGTTCCCTTGTGACATGTATGAATATCAATCATTTATCCTACTGTTCAAACTAACAAGGAAGAAAATTTAATTCTATTAAGCTGATTCATTATTTTATGATGTCTCTCACCCCCTGCCCTCGGCACAGAATATCAAGATAAAGTTTCAGTCACTCTATCTTGCTTCAGACCACCCTTGAGATGTTATTAGCACATTATGAACATAACCTGTCTTGCTTTATTATTTCATTGTAACTCTTAACTCTGCAGCAGTGCAGCTAGCCAGCAGGTGACCTCTTGTGATTAGCTTGCATATTTGCAGGGAAATCTGGACAAACTCTGGTATTTTTAAGCATTCAGACTTTGTTTCTCCGTATGACTTTCACCACATGATGCCCCAGTGGCACTAGCAGAATTAACAAGCTGAGTGGCAGTGAAACCTTGCTGGGGACCATGCTCCTTGGGGCCGCAGGTTTGCTCAGAGCTTGTCATTCAGATGGGTAAGAGAGGCAGACTCTCCCTCCAAGAGCACTGCCCCAAATCTCCATGACAACAAATTTCAGACAGAGACCAGCGTACTGAGTGCCAGAGGTCACAGCAGCAAAAAAAAAAACAAACTGTATTGGGGAGGCAGAGAGCAGCTGAAGAAGAGGTCAAGGGGCAGCTTGCAGCACCCTCAATCACACTGAAATTTAAGTTAACTGGCTTAACCTGCTGGGGCATTTAAAACAATTTTGTAGGGAACAATTGCCATAGAAAACAAATCCAGACAAATCTGGCGTATTTCTATCTGTTATTACTTTTTATTACTGTAATGGAGAGTATAGAGAGCACAAATAAATTTCTTGCCCTATGAACCTTACAATCTAAATTTAGGATGAGAGACAAGACGTAGTCTTGGTAGACAGACAAAAGGTGATGGTAATGAGTCCAGTTCCTCAAGGTCCATTCTGAAATGTAATCCATTTTTAGCTCAGTTTTCTAAGTAATTGAAGCTGTGCAATTCCAGTGGCTGCCTGTCCTCTTGTCTGTGCCACCGCCCCGTAAAGACTCCTGAAGCTGCCATGCTATTTTTACCCAATCTCCCAAGAAATGAAAGTCTCAAAGTTATTTAACTCCTACAAGGATCACAAAATGATGGTGACTGCATAGAGAGTACTGCAGGAGTGCCACAAAGGAAGAGAGGAAAGGGTAGCTCAGCCCTCCTCCACTGAAAGAGGCATTGCTCCACTGCATGAACAGCATGTGCGTGCTGGCAAGCCAGGCAGCACACACATAGCTCTGGACCCACCAGAACATATGTTGCTTGTTGAGCTGCCAAAAATATAGATGCATGAGAGGAAGATGAAATATTGGAGTGAGGAATTAGTGAAAACATGATGTACAGCTGAAGAAACCAAGGGACAGAGTATGGGAGATGGAGATCTGGCCAGTGTTACATGAGGTGAGGTTGCAAGGAGGAGGTAACCAGGATAATCATGTGGAGGAAGATGCAGGGCAATGTGTGAAATGACCCAGGTTCTGTTCACAGAACAACTACTTGGAAATAACTTCTGTGCATGTGATGTAACTGTGCACCCGGGAAAGCTGATGGGCTGAAAACCATGGCGATCCAGGACCCTGGTTTAGATGAAGGAGAGACACAACAGAGTCAACAGCAAATCAACATCTGCCCATTGGTAAGAAACACTTTCAAGGAAAGTTATTTATCAAATGTCTCAATCTCCCATTTCCCTCCCTGGTCCAATGATAAAACTGAGCAGCACAAGTGCAGTGGAAGTGTTTTGGAAAGTGCTCTGAGCCCCACCTTCAGAAATGCTACACCTAAAGAATGTGTGCTTCCAGCTTTTTTCCTGCTCCACATGCACATACAGAGCTCACTGAAACGCTTCACTCAGGCTGCAGTCTGCATGCAAACGCTTCTGGTCATCTGCTTCTGCCACAGATAAGGGGGAGTTTCCCACAGGTATGTCTTATATGGTGGTTTTGAAAAGACAAATAAAACATAAATATTTCATATGTCTTCTGTGCACCTTCATTCTCACCCACTCTACAAGAATGCCATAAATCTGATGTTAATTTCTGAATCATACCAAACAACTGCTTGGCACTACAGCTGTCACCATGCAGGCCCTGCTCAACCTGCCATTCCCCAAGAATTCCTCACTAGGCCACAGTTGTCTTTAATGAGGGGTAATTCTTTTTTCTTTACACACCTTCTCAAAGAGTCACACTGACATGGCACATGAACTAAGCAAGGCACAAGAACAGCAAAAAGAAGTGTATCTTTGGTTGTCTTATTCTGTACAACAGTGGTCACATATACAGAATAAATCCAGAATCTGATTATGGTTATTCTTGATCAATCACATCAGTTGTATTTCAGGAGTAGTTGGTAGTGGGATTGACAAATAGAAATTGACAGATAAAATTTACCTAGTTCATTGCATGAGGTAGAGATTTATACAGAATATCTTATTTGAGACTATTACTTTACTCCACTGCCTAAGGTTAGATGTCACATTTCTGGGTTTTGCATTCATTTTTGTGTGCAAAATATCTGTTGAGGGTAAATGACTACGCTCCAGAGAGTGCTGTGCACCGCTAAATTGTTTATTATCTCCCAAATAATTTAATCTGATCATATGGCAACCATGCTGAACTCCAGAAACCTGGATGCCATACAGGCAGGCTGCCAGCCAGGGCAAACCAAAGCCATTCTGTCCTTGGGGTGGGAAAGGTACATGGTTGGCACAAACTCTAGGGGAAAAAAAAAAAAAAAAGAAAAAAAAATCAGCATCAGGAAGTATCTTGGCCAAGAGGAACTTGGCAGAGCAGTGTTTTAGCTATGCCCATTGAAATGGTAACATCTGTGGAGGAAGGGCAAAGCACAGGGATACAAGGCAGTTTTATGGCAGCACTGCTTAGTCAGGGAAAGTGACTCCAAAGGGAGCCGATACAGCCAGCTGGCTGGCTGATGAATGGAGGAATAATTGTGGAAGAGATCAAAAAGCTACGAGTGCTCCATCATCCCCCATAACAGCAGCAATATGAATTTCTGAGGATTACTGAAGCTTGCAGATGAGGCATATAGATTCGATTTCAGGAAATATTGAACACTTTCTGGGTTCTTAAATCATTAATAATTAATTTGAACTCACAAGCAAGTCAACACAATGACAAAAATCCTGAAAATGTGAAATTCAGCATGAATGAATTGTATACAGACTGAATACTGTGCTTTTGTTCACAACGTGAGGGCAGAAATTCAATGTATTTCGTATTGGTATGATGGATTCCCACTGTTTTCAGCTGTGCACCTCACAGAGTTGCTCTCTATGCAGAACGCAACAAAGGCTGTTTTTCACTCCTAAATGCATTGTGGTGTGCAGCAAAAAAATTATCTCCTAAATACATTTATTTATTTCTGCTTGGGTTACAACGGCTTTTACTTCCCCTTTAATGAATTCTGTGAAATTTATTAATTTTTCTTTCATTTAGCACAATTATCAAACCATTGAAGCTACAGATGATCAGTTCCAAAAAGTTAATTGAAGTAATTTCTAAGCCTGTACTTCTCCTTGAACTTTCCTGGATAATTTCCATTGTTTCACATTTACCTGCTTAAAACCCAAAATGTTCTTCCCTTTTTTCCCCACTCTGAAAGAGACGTGCAGACAATGGGGAAATGACTTCAGCAAAGCCATAAAATTGATTGCAGAACAACTCTATCAAATGCCTTCTGAGAGAGATACTGGGGTTTTTTTGTCGTTGTTGTTTGGGGTTTTTTCCTGTATGTTTTCTAATATAATCAGGATGTTACAGCAGTACTACAACAATGGGCAAGGCAGTTCCAGGGAGCATTGCAATTTTCAACTGGCAATGGTCCTTCTGGTGTGTATTACCTTTTAAGATGCTTTTCTGGCATCTAACAGCTGCCTTCAGGAAAATTTACATGATACTTCAGTTTGTTTAATTTCTCTTCTCTGATAATGTGCCTTTGTTATTGCCCTGTGGAGTTCATTAACTGCACCAGAAGATGGCAGCAATGGAAACCATTTCCGTGCTCTCCATTCATAAATCACGTTTCATGCTGAGCAGCAATGATATGATATCAATCAACGTTTAAAAAATGTTTAAGAAAAAAGCAAAACAAAAACAAACCAAGAAAAGCAGCCTCCATAGCTGTAGGTGAAAGGAACTGCGTGCTCCCCTCCTCAGGTTTGGAGGTCATTTTTGGACACCTAAGTTGCAAACGACATAACAACATGGATAGGTATGTCAATAAATAAAACTGTTGGAAAGCATGACTTTCTCAGATAGCTGTGAAAAACAAAACAAAACAAAACAAGATCTAAAAGAGCCCTAATTCATTTAGTCTTCATGGCTCACAACAAAACATGTTTGACTCCAGAACAGAAGACCACAGAGAATCTGCATAAAAACTACAGAGATCAGAAACAGGTTTTTGGGCTGATGGACTTTGGACTCATGTCAGTCATTTAGTAAGAAGAGGCACTGGGATTAAGCTGTTTATGTAACTGTTTGTATAAAACCTGTGAAGGAACACGTAGAGCCAGGCAGAAGGAGGAATGTGTGTTTACACAGGCAAATTAACATACATATTTCCCACAGGACGCAAGCATTATTAGACCTGTTATGAGCTTTGTCAGCAACCACTGAGAAAAAAACCAAAACTTATTTACCCTTCTAAATATGGACCAGCCTTCAGGCAATACAGCTGCTAAACCTATTGACATGGGTGCTTGTGTTACAGCCAGGATTTGTCACGTGTGATAAATATAAAATTGTCTCTGTTGTAAGCTTTTTCTCCCGGAATTTTATGTATTTATTGACCAGAATAAAGAGCATATTGGGGAAACGAGCTCCCTTGCCAGGGGTAGTGGGTTTTGTGCTGCTGAGCTGAAGGCTACAGAGAAGCCTTGGTACTACATTGGGCTTCACAGAGCAGCTGTGACAGTGCCAGCTGTGAAAAACTCAAACTGGTACAGTTTCATCCCATGGCTTTCAGAACTGATGGGATAGCCCAGGAAAGTGCCCCCGCAAAAGGTTTGGAGGGTAATGGCCGTTGGCTGTTTGCACTCCTCAAAGGAATTTGAGCAGTGAATAAAGACAGGACCCCTTGTCACATTTCTTGGTAAATGTGGGGATGTAATTTGTCCTGCTGCCTTTGTGAACAAACAGGAACTCCCATCGTGGAGAAGTATCTGCTTTCATCATCAGTGTATCCTCACAGAAGGAGGACACCTAAAGCTTCGGCTAATTGCTTGTTTTAATGAGATAAAGTGAATCATGTTTATGGAAATATATCTGTTTTGCATTGTCCTCCTCCGTCAGTTGTGACTACTGGAAACAAATGGTGTTGGGGTGTTTTAAGGGGCTTCCTTGAGTTATAAAGGCTAATATTGCTGGAAGGAATACATGGGTTTTGTATCTACAAGCCACTTCAGTCATGGTAGAGATTTCTGAACAACTTTGCCTTATGCAAATTAAAGATCCACAACTCTCAAGGTCTAATGAGCTCTGTTGCAAGAAAATCTCACTAGTACTGTTCAGAGATGTCCTCTGTGCAAACCAGGTTAGTGATTATTTTGATGTAAAGCAACTTCACCTAAAAGAAGTGCTGATCAAAAGAAGCTTCCTTTACTTATACACAAAACTGTAATTATCAGTTTACTTAATTTTCTGGGTCTGTTCATAGTTTAACATATTTTGTGTCTGAGACCACACGAGGAAAATGGACCTTTGCATCTCTAATTGTTCCTGTGGTTAGTCTGTATGAGAAGTGCCTTCTCTTAAACACCTCAAATTCAATTATGTCCTATTACTACCTGTGTCAAAAATGTTATTACAAGCTACAGTGAGTATTCATCCTACCTGGGTCTTTAATAGTCTAGTATGTAAATCTGTTTCTCTTCCTTATTTCTGTCTACTCATCTGCATCAAAAAGCAGCCAAATTCAAATTTTCAGCATGTTTTTCTACTGCCCCTGAAATGTTTTCAAATAAAAAATGGAAGGGATGGTACATGCAGCACTACTGGCATGTTGATAACCTACAGGCTATGCCAAATTCCTCCAGAACTACTTTTATAACATAAATAGACCAGAGAGATTTGAAGATATTGTAATAATTTTCAGATTCTAATAGACAAATTCTGTGATGTAGGAAGAGGGAAACAATATATTATTATTCTCTGAGCAGATTTTCTTAATTGCTTGCAAAGAGGGTATGCAGTGGTGTGGCATCATACATAAGAAGTCCTGGGCAACAGCATCCAAGAAGGATCTGTCTGGTATTTTTTACTTTATAGGCTTAGGCCTGCAGGAGGAGGAAACTTTTAAGGCTTGTGAGCTCCATCCTCTTCTGTGCTGCAGGCTGAGTGCAACACAGAGCTTTATGGTATGCCTCCCTTAAAAATGAGATGCCCTCTGAAATGCCTGAATTTAAGCACAGGTATATTATGCAGCCTGGGATAGTGATTAGCTCTTGCCAATGTCACCAGACAAAACAGAGCTTTCTCTAGATTTAATAGTGGAATCTCAAAACAAAGCAAAACAAAAACAACAACAAACCCCCCAAAAAACAAAACAAAACAACCAACCAAACAAAACCCCAACCAAACAAAAAAAACCAACCCAAAACAGACAACCCAAAACCAACCAACCAAAAAAAATCAAAACTCAAAACACCAAACAAAAAAAAAAAAAAAGAACAAAACCCAAGTAAACCTAAACCCAACACCTAAACCTACACAAACTGAAAAAAAATCCAAAATAATGAGGTTGCCCTTCCTTGTCACTTGATCGTCCTAGGGCTCTCAGAACCACAGCAGTAACATCTTATGCAATACAGCACTCCATTGTACTGGCTATCTTCCAACATCTTCCCTTTTCCATTGTGGCCTTACTCATATTGCTTTCCAACCTGAGCTCACTGTCAGGGTGAGCACTGAGCATCTGTCCCAGAAGTAGCAGGGAGATTAGTGGTGCTGAGCTGCCAGATGTCAGCAGAACTCTAACCAGGCCTGATCCCAACACCCACCTACATGTGGGCTGATGTCCCAACCTGGCCTTGGCCAGTCCCCGTCCTCATGAAGATGCCTAATGGCTGGGGTTGAGCAGAACTTTGGTGCTGACTACTTGGAGATGAAGATTTGACATTTAATGACGTTACTGGCAGGTGTGGTGAGGTGCTGGCATCAGTCTGACTGGTTTGGGATGCTGACCTCAAGGCAGAGGAATGCTGCCAGCACTACACGTTGTGATTATTGCCTTCAATGAGCCAGCTCATGAGGCACAGTGTCTGTGGGTATTTGCACTGAGTCTCTGCTGCAATATTCATGACAGCTCCCATTACGGGGCATTTTGAGCCCCCTCAGGGACAGGGAGAGGCAATCTCTCCACGCTGCTGCCTGCATTGGTGGTGATGGTGCAAAGGATGCAGGAGAACCCCTGAGTCTGTATGCACTCTGTCTGAGAGATGACATATCCGTGTTCCTCAGTGCATGACTGGAGTCTAGCAGGCACTGTTTTCAGTATTTTTCTCTCTTATATGGGAAAGCAAGTTGTTGGAGGCAGATCTTCTATGCAGAGACTTACATATCCAAGCATTCTTGGAGTGCTTGGATGTGTAAGTCCAAAACTGAGACAGGGTCACATATTTTCCTATTTTCCTGTCTCTCTCTTTTTTTTTTTTTTTTAGTTAATAGTTTCTTCTTCCTCATTATTTAAGATCCTTTTTTCTGAGAATACTCAGAGATCAGAAAAACAGCATGTTTTTACCCACATACCTCAGCACAGATGAGATGATGTATTTCTGATGGTACATGAATATTTCTCAATGGTTTCTTGGGGATGGGCATTCACACAGCAGTTCTCATGATAAGCTTCTGCTTTTCTTTAACAATCTGCAAAATTGCTTGCATGCCACAAAAAAAAAAAAAAAACAACCAAAAAACTTGAAAATAAGGGGAGAGCAGGTGCCCAATAAGACTGAGAATTCATATTGCTGCACCCTCAGGACTGAAATACACTTAAGAGTGGATGAGAGTTGTGGTGGCAGATGGGCAATGGAATGGGGATGGTAAGCATGGATTCAAACCAAGGTGACAGAGCTGGGACAGGTGGCATAGGCTACTGATGTGGAAAAAGTACTGTGGCTTGTCACGTGTCACTGAGTAGCTGGTTGTGAAAGACACTGTTTAAACAAACTGCTGTGTACATTTCTGTGCCAATACCTGTCTGCCCAGATTCTTATTTTCAAAGCACAACTCTTAAGCATATTTGAATGAGTCATTATTTTTTGGCCAGCACTGACAGCAATTGGAAAATCTAAATCTTATTACCTGTACGTTCTCTGCACTTCACAGGTAGTATCCTGTTTCTGCTCCATTCACACACTCTTTCTCTATTTTCATCTGAGAGTATTCTTGTTCTGCCAGGAAGGGCTCTCTAATTCCTGTTGGACACACATTTCTTCCATTGGTGAAGGAAAACCTCTGTATAGTCACTATTGAACAAATAGTGACTACTCAGCACTAGTAATTTGAGTCTGTTAATAATTATACATCAGTACTTGAAAAATAACACAGCTTTTGCATTCAAAAGTAAGACCTCACCTTTGGGAGTTGAAGCCAGGGCCCATAAAAACCTTCATACCCACTTCTGCTTATTTATGTTTGCCTGCAATAGGGTAACTGTACAACATTGTATTCAATCAATTCCATAACATTGGAAAAAAAATGTTACAGACATCCTTGGGCAGAAACCGCTTGATTTTGAGGCCAGTCACCCACACAGCAATGGATAGAGCCTTTAGCTAGCATGTCCAGCACTTCTGACAACAGCTGGAATTCCCCATTTTTCAGAAAATAAGTTGAAAAGGTCTTCCAGCATTGTGAAGATGTAAGCTCTTCTCAGTATAAGCCCAAAGTGATTAATCTGTGCAAGAGAAGGGAAGAAGGACAATTAAGAAAGGAATCACGGTGGTCATGGTGAGGGAAAAGGAAACAAGGGACACCGAACTCCTTGAGGGAGGAAAAGTGTATCCAGATACAGGTGACACAGAAGCCCTGGTGTGAGAAAGGACTTGGAGATGGAGAATAGAGAGAGACGGGAAGGGAGCACATCATCGTTTTGAGGGAAAGAGGAAGGCACAAATTCTTAAGTATCTGGCATGCACCAATACAAGGCATATAGCTTGGTATTTCCTTGCTTTGACTTAGGTAGAATAAAAGCCATGTAGCTATCATGATATCACAGAAAAAGAGCAATTCTTCCTTCTTTGGAAATTACCTCTGCCACTCCTCTGTCTTGCTCAACCAGCTTTCTATAAGCTGAAATCTTTCATCTCCAACAACAAACTGCTCTTCATCTTTCCAATTTTTGTGTAGATAGAAGTATGAATTCTGTGTTATTCAGACTGTGGACTGTGGGCTTTGGCAGGTCCCAGCAGCTTCAATCACAGAATCACAGAATACATCTGGTTGGAAGAGACCTCTAAGATCGTCCAGTCCAAACCTCAATCCAGCACTGAAGGGTCAAAACTAAACCATGTCCCTAAGCACCAGGTCCGCACACTGCTGACTCACACTTAGCTGTAAGCCAATAGCCCCAGCTCCATCTCTTGAGTTGCAGCTTTCCAACAACACATCCCCAGGTCTGTAGCTTACTATGGAGTTGTTGTAACCCAGGTGTAGGATCTGGCACTTGGCCTTGTTGAAAAAGATAAAGGTTTGGTTTTTTTTTTCCTTAGTTGCAGAAAGTCTTTATTCTTTTTAAAAAAACTTATACATTCAATTGTAATAAAAGAGGTGTCACCTGTTTGTCAATTAGAGGTTATGAACCAGAGCAGTTGTATGTATTAGTTCTCTCAACACAAAAATACAAAGCTAACTGGTAATCACAAGCTGAGCACTAGAGCAAATAAATCTGCCTCTTTTTTGTTTGTTTTCTTAATGCAACTTGCACTGAGAAATTGTCTTTCAAATAAGCAGTAGCCAAATAATCATCTTTCAAATAAGCAGCAGTTTCCTCTGACGAAATGGAAATATGTCTGCAATTGCACAATAGCTGATAACAGTTTTATTGTTACATTTCCCTCCACTTCAAGAACTAATTGATGAATAAGAAATGACACCTTTTGGTGCTCACTATTTGAGCAGCCTGACAAATACACAAGCGACAAGTGGGTGACTATTCAACACAAAATGCAGACTTCCAACAGGTACTTCATGTTCTTGGGAGCAAGCAGCCTAATGCTGCCACGAACTACCAGAACACCAGAAGTAAGAGCGTGTTAATGAAATTTAAAACTGTCACATAAAGCGGGAGGTGATGTCTTTACAAAGGAGGTTTTAAATATAGCCTAGGAAGAACTGACCATGAGGTCTAGGCTGGCAGAAATAAAGTAAAAATTAATAATCCACTATGGAAGATCATGGACTTCAGGACTAACATGAATTTCAGGTCACTACTAGGAAGTTAATGAACTGGAAATCATGGAGAGGAAGGAAACACAGTATAGAATTCAGGCAAACTACTTCAAACACTGTATTTCTAACTGACAAGAAAGCAGGAAAGTTATCAATGACAGTGATGGGACTTCATCAGGAATACTGGCCATTTATGTTCAAGAAAGGCCAAGTCCCACAGGAACTAGTGCAGAGAAAGACTTCAAGACTGGTCAGCAGATAAAACCCAAAAGCATTAAAGCCCAGATTTGTGTTGTTCAACTTCAGGTGCTTCACAAAGATTCATAAATTAGGAGCACAGCCTCCTGTAGTCAATAAAAAGAGATGGGGATCTCCAGTCATTTGGCCTACTTAAGTTCTGAGTTGGCTCCTAAATTACATGTTTTATTTAAATACCTCAAGCTCCATAGGAAGAATATTCCCTTAGGAAATCACTGTAGGGATCTCAAAAACAAAGGCTGGGAAAGGAACCAGCTTGTCCCAAAAGTGTAAATACCATAGAAGAGGTGAAGGTCAGGTTTATTGGCAGGACAAATGGAGAAATTCTGAGCATAAATAAATTGGTCTGATAAACAGAAGGTTGATCTTTGGAAACAGCCTTCCACATGTAGATGGGAGAATAACAATTTGTCTAGAATTAAACTGCAGCTGAATTAGTTCATTTGGGAGCTTATGCAATGACCATACCTGGAAAAGCAAACATTTGCACTGGCAGATACAAAAGGTCCCACCTGATGCTCTGTATTATGTGGTTATTTGGATTTTTTATGTGTTTTGGTAAAGAATTATTGCAAGCTGCTGCTGCCTTGTTGCTGACCATCTGCATCAAGGGGAAGGGCAGCAAAATCTATTTCCTGGGACCAGAATTGCTCAAGAAGAAAGCCTTCAATGGCTACAACACTGAGCATGAGATACCCTTGTGTCATATATCCCAGCAAACTGAGCGAAACACTTGTGCTGCCCAAGGCAAGGGAGGACTACACTCCTGATGGGCAAATGCATGGCAATATGTTACCCAGAAGGAACAGAAACACTACTGAACACGCTTCCATGGCACATGTGGCATGTGTGGTAAGGTATAAAATTGATAGCAAATTAGGCCAAGTCAACATCATTCTACTTCATGATGTGTTGCAGCAATGTTAAAACATTGCCAGCCCCATGTGCAAGCCTGAAGCGCTTGGGGCATTCAGTTAAAAGTGTCCCAGAAAATACAAACCTGGACTATCGATCACAGCCAGCAGAATACAGTCAAGTGCCTGGCAAACAGCTCGAAAAAGACATGGAACTGTGAATATGGAGAGGTTTTGGCTTAAGCATTGGCAGAAATAAGGTTTGGAGTGCTGGTTCCTGCTATTTAATCCTTTGTAATTTTCAGTGTAATAAGCTTCTATACACACTGCCCAAAAATAAGAGGGCAGAAACACAGAAATATCAGATTCCCCTACAAACGACACTGAATATTGCCTAACCCGTTGGGTCAACAATGTCACAATGCAACAGAAGAATGTTTGGTAAGGGGAACAAGATGTATACTCCTGATTATTGTATCACATGCCAGGGGAAAGGCTGTGTCATAGCCTTGGTATTTTGAAATTATTTAGAGGGATTGAAGTAATTAAAAATGTTAGGTTTAAACTTGACTTTTTTTTTAATTGAAAACCCACATTTCTTTTCAGAATAGCAGAAAATTGCTGATTTACCTCAATAAAACTTGGCATCAGCTTAGCAGTTGATATTAGGAAACCCAAAAATTTTGCAAAACAGCAGAGAATCAAGTGAAGCAAGGCACAAAATGACAACATAAAAGGCCTTAAGAAGCACAAAATGCTTGCTTTTACAACACAGTTTTACGACAGCACTGATGTTCACTACTCAGTTTGTTCACTAAAGCTCCACAAGAAACAATAGAGACAAATCTCAAGTCCCATATAGTTTTTTGTTCATAAATTTGTTCACCCTTATTCTAGCAAAATCTTCTTAGCTATTGAAAAATGTTTGCAAGTGCCTCATGTTTCACAGAGACTCTTATCTTCCTTTTTCCATGAGGGCACAGTTGCTCCGTAATGCTGTTACTGTTAGGGATAGTATTTGCAGTCAGTTGCTATTGACAGTGACAGCTGGAAGCTCAGGCTGACAAATTTAGACATGAATTTAATAATGGCATATGTAGCAGAGAGTTTAAGTATGTATTGTTTCTTCATGACTTACCAGGAAAAATTCTTACTGAGATCTAAGGAAGTTTGGCATGAATAAGTCACAAATATGGAGTGAGGGATCTGCCTCAAGAAAAGGAGATATGTCTCAGCATAACATGGATAAAATCAGCACAAGTATTTGGAGTATGAATGCAGCTGAACTCCTCTGCTGCATGACTGAGGATGTGCTCAGCTGCACAAAATATTGAGTGTTTGATAAAGTCCACATATGTTGTACTGCAGAAATTGCTCATTTAAAGAGGGTTGTAAATTTGAAAGAGCACAAGCTGTCTTTCAGTTTTTGTGCAGTGTGCAACATGCCTCTAGCACTGCATATATAACATAAACTCCATTAGGACTGTGAGAGGATAGGATCCGTGACCATTAACCACTTAGCTGATTTGCACAGTCATGCCTCTGTCTCAGCAGGTAGGCTTGCTAAATCCATCAGCTCACCATAAATAAGAGAACTTCTTTCCTGATTAATTTATTTTTTTCCCTCAAAATATCCTCTGTGTGCCCATACACCAGAGCTGTCAAAATTAAGGAGAAGAGTATAGGCTGCTCTTTCATCACCTTAGAGCTCTGGACTTCAGTCAGCTGTAGACAATGGGAGCTTCCCTCAGTATCTGAATTAACTCCTTCACCTAAGGCCAGAACTCCCTCAGGCTCTAACGATGACTCAGTGAGCCTGCCATCTGATTTTATTTTATGCTGGCCTTGGGGTTCTTGGATGCATCTGGACCACAACTGGTCAGATTTCCAAAATATAAATAAGAAGACAGGAGGTACATAACGTAAGAAAAATGAAAAGGAGCTCCAGCCTGGATGCTGGACAATTTTTGCTGCAATGTAATTTTATTACAGGAGGAACTGTATAGTGCTCCAAAATGGGTTCCAGCATTCAAATGGAAAAAGCTGGTCCCCTCCTGGCTTTCCCTCTCTATATTTGCATTTGAAGTTTTTATCTTACTGTTGACCATTCAAAATTCATTTCACTCACAATTGCTCTCTTGGAACATCAATAATCACTCTGTATGAACTGATCAGATACAACTTGCATCTATGCTTTGAAGTACCCATGTTCCTCTAAGCACCTTCCCAGTGAAGACTTGATATGAGCTTTCCTTTCCAAGCCTTACTCTTTCCACTCAGATACAAGAACAGATAACTCACCTATGCCCAGAGTGGAGTAAGCCCCAAACAAGCATACCACTGTAGCAACTGCAGCCAGAACAGAGGGAAGCTGTGGTTACAATTTGTTATGGGTAGATTTATTTGGGGCAGTGAGGATACACATCAATGCTAACAGCATTTGGTGCATTAAGTGTTCCAGAGTGAGGACTGTGATGCTGCTAAAAGATTCATATTCTGAAGACCTGTCAGTGCTGGTAGGTCACTAGAGGTGGCATTTTTGTCTATTCATCCAGGGGCTTCCAGATTTGGTCACTTTAAATGGTTCTGAGATCTTTTATGATTATGAGAAAGTTGATTGTGCAATACAAGGCAACCAGCATATGCCTGGGATTCTTATGTGTCTGGAGAGTCATATCCCAAGGAATGACAGAAAGAAAAAAGAAAATTCAAAGGATTTTGTCTGCAAAGATAGCAGCAACACTGCATCAAAAGAGAAGGAAAATACATCCAAATGAATCCAGGATCTATGTGATCCTCTCGCTTCTGACTTCTTCACAGCATTTAATGGTATAAACAGTGTGTCTGGTCATGCCTCCAATCATTTGTAAATGATGGTTTACATGTCTCTCAAACTCTGGCATAAAAATACTTACTAAGCCACATATACTCAGTCAGATATGTATGGTAAGTCATGTTGTATATGGCAGATATACATCAGATATATATGGAGAAGTAGGTTCAGGAGAATCTCATGAGGTTCAATAAGGCAAAGGGTAAGGTCCTGCACCAAGGCTGGAGCAATCCTCGACATCAATACAGGCTGGAAGATGATGAAATTGACAGCAGAGCTGCAGAAAAGGACTTGGGGATACTGGTGGATGAGAAGCTGGACACAAGCTAACATCGAAGACTTGCAGCCCAGGCAGCCAATTACATCCTGGGCTGCATCAAAAGAAGTGAAGCCAGCAGAGGTGATTCTACCACTCTACTCTAGTGTGACCTCACTTGGAGTACTGTGCCCAGCTATGGGACTCCTAGCATAAGAAAGACATGGACCTGCTGGAGTGGGTCCAGAGGAGGGCCACAAAGATGATCAGAGGGCTGGAGTACCTCTCCTACAAAGACAGGCTGGAAGAATTGGGGCTGTTCAGCCTGGAGAGAAGGCTCTAGGGAGACCTTATAGCTACATTTCAGTATCTGAATGAGACCTACAGGAAGGCTGGGAAAGGACTGTTTAGAAGTGCATGTAGTATTAGGATGAGAGGCAATGGTTTTAAGCTGGATCAGAGTAGATTTAAGATGGACGTAAGTTCTTTACAGTAAGAGTGGAATAGGTGGCTCAGGGATGTGGTTGAAGACCCATCTCCGGAGATGAATATTCAAGATCAGATTTAATGTGGCCCTGGGCAGCCTGATTTAGTTGGTAGGGGCCCTGATGACTTTAGGAGAGTCGGACAAGANAGCCACATATACTCAGTCAGATATGTATGGTAAGTCATGTTGTATATGGCAGATATACATCAGATATATATGGAGAAGTAGGTTCAGGAGAATCTCATGAGGTTCAATAAGGCAAAGGGTAAGGTCCTGCACCAAGGCTGGAGCAATCCTCGACATCAATACAGGCTGGAAGATGATGAAATTGACAGCAGAGCTGCAGAAAAGGACTTGGGGATACTGGTGGATGAGAAGCTGGACACAAGCTAACATCGAAGACTTGCAGCCCAGGCAGCCAATTACATCCTGGGCTGCATCAAAAGAAGTGAAGCCAGCAGAGGTGATTCTACCACTCTACTCTAGTGTGACCTCACTTGGAGTACTGTGCCCAGCTATGGGACTCCTAGCATAAGAAAGACATGGACCTGCTGGAGTGGGTCCAGAGGAGGGCCACAAAGATGATCAGAGGGCTGGAGTACCTCTCCTACAAAGACAGGCTGGAAGAATTGGGGCTGTTCAGCCTGGAGAGAAGGCTCTAGGGAGACCTTATAGCTACATTTCAGTATCTGAATGAGACCTACAGGAAGGCTGGGAAAGGACTGTTTAGAAGTGCATGTAGTATTAGGATGAGAGGCAATGGTTTTAAGCTGGATCAGAGTAGATTTAAGATGGACGTAAGTTCTTTACAGTAAGAGTGGAATAGGTGGCTCAGGGATGTGGTTGAAGACCCATCTCCGGAGATGAATATTCAAGATCAGATTTAATGTGGCCCTGGGCAGCCTGATTTAGTTGGTAGGGGCCCTGATGACTTTAGGAGAGTCGGACAAGATGACCTTTCAAAGTCCTTTCCAACCTGATGCAATTGGTCAATCTGTGACCTTCGGTTGGGCTTTGTGAGCCTTTGGGGCCTTTGTGAGCAGTAAGCTGCCTGCGTTTGATGGCAGGTCTGCCACGGTGCAACCAAAGGGCCTAAGAACAGACTACTGCATGAGAAAAGTGCTGTAAGAAGTGAGGACTGCTTGCTTTCACTCACAAGCTGTGCTTAAGCTTAAGTACTCCCCTTTGGTCCTTGCCTGAGCTATGTTAGACATGCCTGTGCTTAGCCACATATGCGTTCGTCCAGACTGACCCATCTGGGCTGATCTCAGGTCTTTCCTGTCACTGCGGGCTTGTCTGACAATTACCAGACTGGTGTCTGCCTGGCTCTTGTTACTGTCACTGAAACCGATTCTGACCCTGACTTACTGACTTGGCTTTCTGGCTTGACTTTCTTGTCCCTACCATCACTCGGATAGTCACTGGCAATCTGTACTGAGAGATGAAACTCGTAACCACACCAGAACTGCTTCACTCTTCATTTGGATGCTGTGGGGCTGCTCCTGCTTGGTAATGAAGCCACTGTCATGCCTGTCTTGCTGTCACTTGGCCCTCAGCTTGCCTTGCTGCTTCATGAAACACGTCTCCACAGCATGCCACATCTCACCTTCTGCTGGTATTGCTAGTGACAGCGGGACTGTGACACCTCCCGCATCAGTAGCTCCAGTATAATTCAGACAATAAGTATACAGATTGCCAACACCACATTGAGTCTCTGTTTAGCTAAAGGTTTTTGTTAGAAAGTTGTCTTGAGCCAGCCTACTGGCGCCATGTGTTCCTGTCAATAGGATAAATCAGGATAGTGGGCAAGAAGTCAACGATCAAGACAAAAGGTCTGTTCTACTACAACCAGATGGCAAAACTGAGCAGTGATACAAATCTCCTTGTGCAGTCTCACTGACCTGGCAGTCAGAGAACCAGGGAATCTCAGTAACGTGGAAATTGTGTACTTCAGAAGCCAAAGTAAAATTCAAAATGGTTACCTATCTGAAGTAGTCGCAAGTTGGTTTTGGCACCTTTTACAATTTATTTTGCTTGTTCAGGTCTTGCAACACCTTTCTGTAGCTTAACAGTTGCTTTTCCCACCTCAGTTGCAACATCCTTTCCTCTCTCTCTCTCCCTCCAGAGCTTTACTTCCTTCTGTCCTGCTGAAACCATCTCCAAGCATACAATTCTTTCAATTCCACCATAAGGTACTATTGCTGTTGCACCTGCCCACTACAGAGCTCAACTACTATGTAAACACACATAATTCTGTGTTATTTAGACTATGTCACAACTGCAAGGAGTTCACCGTGAAAGTAATGATTTCAGTGAAGTCTAGGCCAGCCAGTCTGCACCTCCAAGATTAATCTATACATTAAGATTGCTAGCACACAGAGAATCTTTCAGATATGGCTGACCTCACTAAAATGGTGTTGGCATCCTGCATCTCAACTACTCCTACCTTGCTCGGATGTTCTACCTTATCCTGCACTGTTTTCCTGTCCTAGTATTAAACCTCTTGTACTCGAGGGTACAGTTATGCCTTCAGTTATTGCAACTCCTCCATCTTCTTAGCTGGAAGGCTGTCCTTTGCTCTATTTCATGCTGGAGCAAAAAACCCCAGTCCCTCTGAGATACTTAGGTTTTCTTGTACACATGCAGCTACGTGCTGATTTTTGTCTTTTTTCTGTTCTTCCTGAGCAGGATGCTAAAAGAATTGACCAGACCTTTTAAGAACTGCAATTCTCCCAACCCAAGGAATTCTTCACCTGGAGACTTGCATGGCACAGCAATGCAAAGTATCGGGCTCCACCAGGGCCCAAAGGTAACATCACAATTGACAGATATCATGTTCTAGAGACACTACTAGCATTTCCTCACTCAACATGGACAAATGAGTTAGCAAATGCCTTTATTTCCTTTATTTTTCATGTATCATTTATGTAGAATTGTTACACAAGTTTACATTTCTGGAAATCAACGGAAATATATTTTGTATGCAAAGGAATTACAATTGTGTCTTACGTAGCTTTTCCACATGCTCTGCAAAATTGTCTATCCTCTCTCAAAAACTGCATTACTGTTACAGTCCATCAGTGAAAATTCACTAACATTCACATTGTATAAATAAACCAATCTGGCTTTGGTGAGTAAGAATGTTTACCATTCTTCCTTATCTGAAGATCTGCAGAAAACAAGAAACCAAATTCTGGATTAAAAATTAAAGCAGATCTCTATATTAGACGATACGACTGACAAGAATGTGACAACAAACCCCACTTCTGTGCATGAAGAAATTCAGAGTAACTCCAGAATGTACCCTGGGTATGTTTCCAAATGAGGCACACAGTCGAACTCCTCCGGCATCTTTCCCATGAGCCGCCTATGCCGAGGGCGGCCTTGTGCACCGACAGCACTTCACGTGACAGAACCGAGCTAACGCTTTCCACTGACACTGATACAAACACGGCAGAGGCCCGAAACTCCTTTGTCTGGCCGCATGGGCCGCCCGGGGTTCCTACCGCCTCGGATGTCTCCTGTGCAGCGCCACCAGCCCCCGTTCCCATCCGCCAGAGCCGCGGTGGCCGCAAAACGCACCTCTGCACAGGCTGGGCACTCTGCCTCTTGCACGCCGCCCGGCCCAGTAAGGCCCGCCCCAGCCCGCCGCACTACCAGTGCGCTATGCGGTATTTTCAAGCGCCCTGAAGAAGGCCCGCTGGTGAGAAGCGTCAGGGCAGGGGCACTGCCAGTTCACCAACGCACCAGCCCGACCCCACAGCCAACCCCTAGAGGCATCGCGCAAGATGTGTGTCGCGGCTGCCACTGCCAGCCCCACCAGCGGTAACCGAAGGCCGCGGGACGGAGTCCACGAGGCAGGCGGGGGCGGGGCCGGAGCCGGAGCCGGAGCCGGGGCCGCCGCTGCCGGTCTCATTCTCCCGCCCCCGGGCTGGCAGCCAAACCTGCCGCTCCCAGCGAGCACCTCGGTGCGGCGCGCGAAACGGCGATGACGTCTCAGCCCTGCCACTGGGCAGCGGCGCGGCCGCGTCACGGGCTCACGCAACTGAGTCATTTGCTTATTGTCGCAACCTCCGCCCATTGGTCGCGGGGAACGACGCGTCTCGTAGCCCCGCCCCCGCAGATCGGCGGGCTATAAAAGCAGCTCCGGCGCCCCCTCCGCGCCTTTAGCCCCAGGTGTCTGAGAGGAGAAAGATGCATCGACTCCGCTCACGGGCCTTCACGGGGATTTCTGCCTTTGCCGCCTGTTTGTCCTCTGCCTGCTTTCGCCAATCACCTCCGCTGCCCCGGACCGGGAAGTCTGCCTCGCAGAGGCGTTGGAGTAAAAAGCCATCCTGCTCTTCTATCGGCTGATCGTCGCTGATTCCCGGGCGGGGGGGAGCAGAGAGACCGAGACCCAGAGAGGGGCCGCGGGAGGCGAGCCCAGCGCCGCTGCGACCATGCCCAAGCCTAAGAAGCGGGGGAGCAACCACCAACGCGGAACCGGTGAGTGCGGCCAGGCGGCGGGCGGGAGCTCGGAGCTGGCAGCCTTGAGGGGCGCGGAGTTCTCTCCACGTTCCGTATGGCCGCCCGGGCCGCCGCGGGGATCTGCCCTACCCGGCAGGAGAGGCCGCGGCCGGCCGGGCCGCCTTGGCCACCTGCGCCCCGGCGCTCTGCGGGGCTAGTGTAAAAGCGGTAGGACGGACAGACGCGACTGTGGAGTGCCCCGCTGGGCGAGCCAGAGCTGGGCAATGACCGGGGGCCCCCGCTGGCCTGACAGGAGCCGGCCCTGAAACCGCCACCTCACGCAGCTGGCGCGCATGCGTCTGGGGGCGCGGGCGGAGGCCGTGCCTGGCGCTGCCGGCGGCGAGAGCGCCCTAAGGGCAGCGGCCAGCGTCGGCCCAGCCGGAGGCTTCCCGACTGTCGGTCGCTGCTGCCGCCTGTCTGGCCCCAGGGAAGATGGAGGAGGAGGAGGCCGGGCCTGCGGGCTGTTGGGGGGCCGTCCCCGGCAAGCAAAGCGTCCGGTGTCCATCCTGTCGCACCGCCGCCGGCGTGGGCCCTTCCGGGGCGGGGGAGACGGCTGCTGCTGTCACTCCGGTGACTATGGTGATTGGCGCGGCGATACGTCACCGCACTGTGCTCTGAAAAGCTGCAGTATCGTTAAAAAAATACCCTTCTTAGCCTAAAAGATGATTCCGAAAGATAAAGTTTTCATATATCTCCATAATATGTGTGGCTGAGGTGTTGATGTCTGGTAGAATTGAAATTTCGGGGAGTGATGAGAAATTTAACTTTGGGCTACTACAGCTGTGAGCGCAGACTCCTCTCTAGTATCAGATGTTTAACAAGTGACCAATTCACTGAGGTTTATTGCAGCCGTTTTTAGTTTAGTTTGTGAAGGGCTGGCGATCATTCTTGCCACTTCCCTGCTTGACGTCATTAGAAGGATGGTGACTATGATGAGACTTTGAGCTTCCAAGTTTCTGTGCATTCCAAGGTCTGTGCATTGGTTAATGTTTGTCAAGGATTATGGTGATTAATACAAGTAGATGGCTTTCAGTTAAAATCTCCAAACTGTCTGAGGTGTGAATTTAACGTTATTGGATGCTGCCTAGATAAAATAAGTCCATATTGAGTGTCTTGAAGCAGGCAAGCACTGTGTGCTGCCTTCTTAAATAATTTAGAATCAGTTGTACCACAAAAACCAGAATTCTGAGTTCTCTAAATAATATTTGGGAACTGCTAGAAAAATAACAGTGAAATTACTTTTTAGTAGATGCATGATAAGGATAGTGATAGAAATTAACTATTACCAGGTCAGATTCCTCCAATTCTTAATGCTGTAGCAATAAGATGCAGATATGAAAAATTGGTAAGTACCAGTGAAAATAATACAACTTTCTCCAAAAAGATTGAAGTTAGGGAACTGAGGCCTTCTTAATGCTGAAAGGGACAACCTTTTTCCCCCCTGTTGAAACATTTGATGTTCTGGCCTGTATTTGTAATTCAGTATTAAAACAGAGTTGGAGCCTGCTGATGCTGCACATACTACACTTAATCCCACAAATCCTGCATTGAATTGGGTAAGGTATGTTTGCCTAAATGCATAACTTACACTGGCTTAAAGTTGCTCAAAACTTAAAAATAAAGACTGCATGGCAGTTGTTTTTTAGATAGCCCATCCCAACAGCTAAATGGATGCAGAACCGTTTTCAAAGTACAGTCACAGGAAATTCCATTAGCTTGATATTGATTGTAGAAAGATCTTAAACCTAGAGTTAGGAACTCTACCAATAATTTGAAAGCTAGATGGCCTCTTTCTTACTGTTCACAAACAATCTTTCGGAGCAGAGCCCACTGAGTCTGAAAACAGGTGGAAGTAGAAGAACTGAGTAGAGGAAGGAAATGTGCTTTCTGTATTTGGGTCAGGGACAGTGAATCTCTTGGGAGGGTTGAATTTTACTTTTGATGTCTAGATTTTCCTTTTTTGTATGAAAAATGACCAAATTATTGTATTCATTTTTCCTTAAGGTGGTCAGCCCAGAAATGTGCAGCCTTTTAGTGATGAAGATGCTTCAATTGAAACTATGAGCCACTGCAGTGGCTTCAGTGATCCTGCTAGCTTCACTGAGGATGGTATATTCTTTCACTTCTGTTTGTCTTTTTAAAAATATAAAATCTGACTTCTTGTAGCAGTTTTAAGTACTAGAATGTAAGTAGCAGTAGCAAAATAATGACATTCTGATAAACACTGTGGTTGTTAATCTAGTGGGTATTGTTTTATTAAGGATATGAGCCTCCCATGAAACTATTTAGAATTCTTTCTGTTAAAATTATGCTAACTTTTGGAGAAGGTTTCAAGGTGCATTGTAAGACAGCGATTTTTATAACATGTAGTTGAGGTCATAGGAACTGCAGAAGAGTTTGGAGTGGGAAAAGTCACATTTGCTTGTTTTGAACTAGATTTGTGTTTTGTCTCTGCTTCCATCTGGGCTGCTCTAATGTCATTTTGTTGGGGGAAGGGGACCCGGAAGCCTGCTACAGGGCAATAAAGTGTGAAACCTCCCCTGTGAATACTCACTACTCTTAACTGAGCTGCTGTTGCAGAGGCATCTGAAGTGATGCCAGATAGCACAGGCTGCTAAAATACTGAATTAACAGAATACCCCGCTGTACTCCAGGGGCCCTTATAAATGGACTGGATGAGAATGTGTTGCTTGAACACAACAACATTGAACGTTTGATGGGTGTCAGTTGTAGCAAATCTATATAAGATCCGGTTATCTGTTGCATTTGTTGGAGCGTGTAAGAAGCAGGTATAGAAAAAGCACAGATGTATCAATAGATCCATTTTTAGAAAAGTATTGTAAGCGGTAGTTTGATGTAGTAGGCTTGACATCATTCTGTTGCTATAATACTGAACAATTCTGTAGTGATTTTCTATATTAAACTGCTTATTAGAATTAAATACTGCATTGGATGTTACTGTGTCTGCTAATAGTGTATATCAGTAAGACTTATATAATTTCCTTTCGATTAGGGCCTGAAGTTGATGAAGAAGCTACTCAAGAAGACTTAGAATACAAATTGAAGGGATTTATTGATCTTACATTGGACAAGAGGTATAGTATGTTTTGAAGAAAGGCATTCATACATTGTTTTATGTCTTCCTCTGATGTAATAAGAGAAACACGGATCAAATGTTGCTTTTTTATACTGCCTGAAATTGCAATTAATGCTGAGGAGACTTGTTTTGCTTCTGAATCTGAAAAGGCCTTTTTCCCCCCACCAAAGTTTTGGATAAGTGGAAATCGGATTTTCCTTCCCTAATAGCTTGAAATAGTGACTTTATTCCTAGCTTAATTCACTAGTGTGAACTCTGTAGCTAACCTAAGTTCCTCTGTCCTTGAGGAAGGAGACAATTCATAACATTTCATACTTCATGGTGCTGCCGTGGGTTACTCTTCTGTTGAGCACAAATATAACTTAAAGCTCAGCCTTTGTTTATGTGTGCTGATTTCAGGTCTTCTCTCTTCTTACAGTGCAAAGACAAGACAGGCAGCTCTTGAAAGTCTGAAAAGTGCTTTTTCTTCTAAAATTCTATATGAATTTATCATGGAAAGAAGAATGACGCTAACAGATAGCATTGAACGCTGCATAAAGAAAGGTAATTAACATGCTTACTATTAGAAGGCAGTAACCTCTGTGAAATAGCTTATTGTTTAAAAGGAATTAAGACTGAGGCTTCTCTAATGCTTTATAGAGTGCTTAATTTAGTTATGTTAACAATATTACTTTTTTTTCCAATTTCAACATTACTTTTTAATTGACTAAAAATTCACCGAAACTATGTGCTGTCCTTTTGGCTTCTGAATTTTGACTTGCAAATTTTCAGACTGGAGCAATCCACCAGGCAATTACTCATCACAGCATGTTAATCTCTAGGCAAGAGCGACGAACAGTGTGCAGCTGCTGGACTGGCATGTCTTCTGTGTGTGCAGATGGGGTCAGGAATTGAAAGTGAAGAGATTTTTAAGACCCTTGGTCCAGTTCTGAAGAAGATTATCTGTGATGGAACAGCCAGTATCCAAGCCAGACAGGCTGTAAGTATAAAAAGTTAATTTGCCAGGCAGGATCGAAGGACAGTTTTTAACCACCTCACTGTTGTGTAATCCAGAACTAACGTTTACTACACTGGTGTAAACTTGTAACACTGATGTATACTCTGAATCATACATAGCAGTTTGCACTGGATTAAAACATTGCACATAAAGGTTGGAGATGATTCTCTCCTTCAACCTAGAAACCTTTTTAAGGAGGTATTTCATCCAATATTTGGTCAAGTGTCTTAACTCAATATGTTGCTGTCTTCTCACTGCAGTTCTGAGGGCTGGTGGTAAAAGTCCTACAGGAAAAAATGAAAAGTTTTCCCACCAACTGATGCATCCGTCCTATATTAATTTTAGCTTCTTCAATAGCAGAGAAATGTTAGTTTTTCAAATACATTTGTATATGATAAAAATGACATACATCAAATATGAAATATGTACTTGATACATCCACTCTACCAAAAGTGTTTCTACTCAGTCATCTCATCTGTACATCAGCAGTAAACTTGAAATACTGTTTGGAGACAGTGTAAAACTCTTGCCAAGTGCTTGTTATTTTAACTTCAGAGTTTTATCTAGCATTCTTCAACTTGCCTTTTTCATTATATAGCTGGCTGCTTGTATTGTACTAAAGCTGTGTTACAATATATACAGTCAGCTGGAAGAGGAGGTAGTTGCTACTACAGTTGTTTCTATAAACAAAAGCTTTCAGTTTTGAGGTCTGTGTGGTTAGTGCAAATACAATTTTTAAACATTTTTCTTACTCTAAAAATAGAGGAGACCAAGCAGAAATGTGGGATAGAAGATGTGTAGGGCCTTGCAGTAAATGTTGGAAAGCGCCACGAAAGGCTCTTGAAGTGCAGTGTTTTCACGGTATCTAATTGTAGTAGAGGGCAGAAAGGGGAAAATAATTCCCACAGTTGTGAATAAGTATCATATGCCCATTACTGTTAGCGTAATTTCTGCTAGCAAAATGTAGTGAGATTTAAAGTATTTGGAGGGAAAGGAGTGCTTGGAGGAGCTTTGTAAGCTATATTAAATAGCACATCATGAAAAATTAAGGCTTGTAAGTAGCACATGTTGTAAAGTCATCCTGAGAGGGGAACTGAGAGCTAAATTTTATAAAGTAGCTGAATTAAGTGGCATTGAAGGATTGTACTTTGCTTAAGTTTCCATTACTCCAGATGCTGAACTTTAGATACTGGTGTTACTGTTGAAATTTTGGTCAACAGTAACACCAGTATCAAATACTGACTCTTCTCTCTTTTTCCCTTTAGTGCGCAACCTGCTTAGGGATTTGCTGTTTCATTGTCACTGATGACATTACGGTGAGGATAAATAATCCTGTTTCTTAAAAATTTTTATACTGCCCATGTAAAAGTGTGACTCTTAAGCAAATTCCATGATATCTTCCCCTGTTCAGGAACTGTACTCTACTATGGAATGCCTGGAAAATGTCTTCACAAAGGCCTATCAGAGAGATAGAGACACTAATGGTGTATCAAGTAACCATAACACTGTGCTTCATATCAGTGCTCTCTTGGCATGGACACTGTTGTTGACCATTTGTCCAATAAATGAAGTGAAGAAGAAAATTGAAATGTGGGTATCTTTTTTTGGAAAACAAAACCTGTAATGACTGCCTTTATATGTAATGAAGCAGTATCAACAAAACTACATCTTAAATGTGACTTATTCCTTAGGCACTTGCATAAACTTCCAAGTCTGCTGTCTTGTGATGATCTCAGCATGAGGATAGCTGCTGGAGAAACACTAGCACTTCTGTTTGAACTAGCACGTGAAACAGATGCTGTAAGTAGATGTCAGCAGCTGAATTTTCTGCATTGGGATAGTGACAACCCAAATTATTTAACCTGCGTAGCACCCTGGATCTCAACTGTGGCACATAATTCACTGAGTAATGTTCTTTGTAAGTTTGTCCAGATCCAAGTGGGTATAGGAGTAAGGTACTTGAGCTATCATTTTTACATTAATTTCCATAGTGCAAAACAGGACCAATATAATAAAAGGCATGAAACTGTACTGAAGACCAACTAGGAAAGTGGTATGTAAGCTTTAAAATCTAAATCTAACACTGGCTTAAAAAAAAAAAAGTACCGTTGCCTGTAGCAGGAACACTTCTTAGATACTTACACTGGTAAGTTGTAGTGATTCATACCTGCACGATTCTGCTCTCACAGCTGAAAATCTATTGTTCAATAGGAACCATGCTGACTTACTAGCTTTTCATTAGGCTGACTTGGGTGCTTTGAGAAGAATAGCTAGTACTGCATGATGCAGCATTTGTTACTTAAGTCAGGTGGGGTCTAGTGCTAATTTCAAGGAGACTTTGAAAACATCTGCATGAATTTTGCACAGATACCAGTGTTGCTACGTTTGGTAAGATTTCTTGTGGTTTGTTTTTGAGTTGTGTTAGGTGCAAGCTTCTTGCGTTGCCTCATACACAGCTAAACTTGCCTTTGTATTCTTCAATATGTCGTATTAATTTCTCAACTGTTTTCTTGACAGCACTGGAGGAAACAGTCTCCACTTACCCATGGCACAGTTTGGGAGAGCTGCTTGGATGGCTCCTAGCTTGATCAAGGCTGCTGTGCTTTGCCAGAACACACTGTCCAAAGTGAAAGGATAACTCCAATTGAGCCAGGATACACAACACACTGACACTGCATAATCTGAAACTGTGCTGAGACTTCTGTACAATTGCACACAGTAGAGATTTGAGTCTCTTGGCTATGGAAACCAACTTTGAAAGGAAAAAGCAAAAAAGACTAGAACTTGATCCTTTATTTGGTCAAACCGACTGCAAGTAACGAAAATCTTAAAAATGTGTTGACAGACTATATTCTCTAAAGTCATCTTCTGTCCTCTTGAGAAAATGCCCCTTTAATCATGACAGATTGTTCTTTCTGAATCTTAACAATCAGTACAGCTTAAAAATGCTTACTGTGTTTTGCTTTTGACTAGTTTCTTTCAAAAAGCTGTAAACTCAGCCTAGTCAGTGGACATGATGAACCATTCCGTTTGGAAAAAAAAAAACTCCAAAACCAGCCAACCAACCCAACCTCCCCCCCAAACAAACACATACAAACTCCCCTTGTTTTTTACATAAGCTCACATACACTTTTACTGATCCCAGTAAACTACCAATGAGTTACTAAGTGAAGGAGAGAAAGTACTTCCTGCTAAACAATTATTCATTGAAGTTTACTGGAGTGTTCTGTTAAGCATTTTTTTTAAACTCTGCTTTCTAATTTTCCACCTCACAAGAATTATGACCAAGTATTCTGTACTGTCTATTGGTGTCTCACAAATCAATCTCTAGCAACATGACTTCCTGTGCTAATAACCTGAAAGTGCCCTCATCTTAACAGGAGTGGCAGCCAGGTTCGGCAGATCAGTTACAGGCAGTTTGAGTCCATTGAAGTTATGGAGCAGGACAGACTGACAGGTATATACACACACTGAAGGAGCTGCACTATTTAGTGTGGCTTTGGACTAACAGAACAGTTTAATAGTGTCCTGCTTGTGTAAACTGGTTTCTGTGACTTTGTGCTTGCTACTCTAAATGGGGCAAATGTAGCTACAGGAAGCCAGTTCCTTCTCCGTCTCTTTAAATAACAAAGTAACAGGTTGTAGAGGTCTGCGTGCCCAGAATTTGGAGAGATCCATTTTGCTGTTTACAGGAAAATATCTCAGGGCCAGAAACTAAAAAAAGACCAACCTTTTTGTTTGGACAGGATTTCTTTTATGAAGATATGGAGCTTTTAACAGAGAAACTAAGAGCGCTGGCCACTGATGGAAACAAGCACCGAGCCAAAGTAGATAAAAGAAAGCAGCGATCTGTCTTCAGAGATGTTCTACGAGCTGTTGAGGTGATTCTTTTGTCTTACTTTGAATGTCTGGGTTGTAACCAGGTAGTGTGCAACTTTTACTGAAATGGTTTTACCATTAAATAGAATTACTGTTACAGTGAAAGTAGCAGGAAAATACTATTTTAAATGAGATTTCAAACTCTGATCCCTTATGCAAAATACAGCTACTTGTTTAGGAATGTAGAACAAAGGAAGTCAAGCTTTGTTTATTTTGCTCCAAACCTAACTTCCATATTTGAGAGTATTTTTTTCCTTTATGAAAGCTAAACATTGCACTGCAGTTACTTGAATTGGTTGTAGCAATTAACAAGGCAGGAATTATGAAATGTGTAGTTATTTTATTTCCAAAAAGCCCTGCCAACAAACTATATACAAACTAGTTAAATTTGGGTTCTAATTCAGTCAGGAAAAATTTCACAAGGATGCTTGTGGGCAATTCATTAATTTAAGGGAATCAGAAAATGGGAAAGGTTTAGCCACAAAATGGCTCTGTCCCACTTATAAGTAAGCAGCCTGAAGCCGTAAGGAATGTCTGTTCTCTTGGTGAAGCAGAATTCAGAGATAGTCCCTGGCTCCTTTGCGGCAGTGTTGGACCTGCTTGGCGTCTTGACAGCCGTTGAGAGGCTTCTAGATCTTCCCAGGCTCTAGCAGGGTGCTGGGAAAGAGGCAGATGATTTCTGACCTGATCCTGGTTCCTCTTGGCAAGAAGTTTTGAAGAGGTGCAGACAGGATCTCTTGCAGATGTGCGGAGACCACATTGTCAGTGGCAATTCTCACCACATCGTAAGGCACTTAATGCCTTCTCTTGGTAAACTTGAGGCACTTAAGATTCCAGGTAGTTCAGTCCCAAAACAGCAGGGCTAAGCTGGTCTGAAGCTCAAGGGAGAACAGAACATGTCCAAACGGAGAGCAGTGAGGCAGAGCATGTTGTCTGAGCAGAGCAGAATGTAGAGAGCAGTACAAACGGAGGCAGAAGCAGCAGCTTGAGGCAGAGACAGCTCCTTGATGTAGAGGCAGCACAACTGCTTGCAACTTAGCTAAATTTATATTATTTGCCTGAGCGTAATGGCTCCTTTGTCCACAGAGATTCACCAGTCAGAATGGCATTTGCAAAGCTGACCATACTAGGTGAAACCAGGGCTTGCTTTAACCTTATTTGGGCAAGACACTAACAAGTGCATAAACAGCTGTGGGTACCTGTTTATCACTTCGGGAGGAGACATAATGGCCTGAGCCTTTGTTTTCCTCCTGTCCTTGCTTTCTCCCATCAGCAAAAGGGTGGGGCCTTCCAAGACACTACTAAATCATTTTTACTTCATACCACAAGCAAATTGTTCTCACAGAAAACTTTGTAGGACATCCAGATTAGTGTCCTGAATTCTGTGAAAAGGTTTATTGTAAAATACTGTATTGAACAGCTGTGTATACTAAAAAAGTAACTTAGTGGTAAGACACATTTTTCAAATGGCACCTCTGTGAGGGGCCTGAGAAGCGTTTGTTTGTGAAGTTGTCCTGATTGTGATGTAATTTTCTTGTTTTCCGTAACTGGATAAAGAGAACAATACACAAAGTACAATTCTTTAAACTTTTATTTCAGTAGTGACATAACTTTAAAGTCACTTAAGACAAATATAAAACTTCTATTACTTTAATGGATTATTTGTTATCTTACACCTATCAGACTAGATGTTTACACTAGTCAGATAATTATTTTTTACGTAACCGTATGGGCAAGGCCAACTAAATATTAGTTGACAGAACATTTAAACATCTCAAGAAGCTAAGTGGAAGGCTTTGAAATGATTTGAGATTTTTGCCCATAGAAGAATAGAGTTACTCAGTACTTGTTACATTCCATTGTCACTGATGTAGGTCACTGCATGTGAAAGGCAGGGGCTTAAGGAAGCTTACAAACAGACTTACAGGTGCCCGAAGTCAGAACTGATTTTTCTGGAGAAATCAAATTCTTAGTATTTTTAAAGATGAAAGTTAAGTGTTGCTTTTTAAAATGCCTTCTGTCTTGAGGAATATCAGCCTTGCGTCTTAACCTGATTCACACCTCTAAATATTATTTATGAAAAAAATGTATTAGGAATTGTACAAAAGACTGTCTTAATTATTTATGTTATTGTGGATAGGAGCGTGACTTTCCTACAGAGATGGTCAAGTTTGGACCTGAGCGCATGTATATTGACTGCTGGGTTAAAAAACAAACTTACGATACCTTCAAGGAGATTCTGGGGTCGGGGATGCAATATCACTTGCAGGTAAGCCGCTGTTTGATATACGCTCAGACTGTTGAGCCCTGTCTGACTTCTGTTGTAGTAATTCATTCCGAATTACAGATTTGTGATCAGGATTTGGTGAAATGATGGGCTTTGCATTAGAAGTGTTGAAAGAGAGTTCTTAGAAAATGAACTACAGTGAACTACCAGCTGTTTGGGTGAGCTGCCTCTGAGTTGCAGCCTGGGTGTGCTGCGTTAGCAATTAAAAGACTTCTCCAAGTAAGATATTCTAGCTGAATATCTTAGCTTCAGGATTTTTCTTGAATCCTTATACTGCCTTTCAGGAGAGTAGTGTAGTTATCTGGCTACTATAAAGCCACATGCCTCCACCCTTCCTTTGCAAGCCTGTAAAAAGGAATGCAAATTTTTAGTCAAAACTAATGATCATAAATTGCAGCCCAATGATGACAGCATTCCAGAAGGGAGGGAATGAGCCCTTATCTCTCTTCTAGGAACTCCTTTTTTGCTAGTCATCTGTTTAAATACATAGGAGAAGCAGGAACTCCAGCTTAGAGTATATGCTCCTACATTTCTTTGATAATCCTGGGGTTAAAATTTTCAGCCCAGCATCAATGACATTTTTGTGACTGAGGGAGCCCAGGCATGTAACAGCTTTTTCAAACACTAGCTTTCTTGTTTTAAAATTGGCGTATTGTGAAACTACAGATCTGTGTCCAGCTGCCTAATATTACATAGAGGACTGTAACAAGACTGTATCTAACTTGCTGGGACAACAGCATCCAGGGGCAGCTCGAGGAGTTCTTTGTTTTCACAAGAGGGCAGTTTTAGTTCTTGACCTTATTCTGAGTTCCCTAGTGTAAATACCAATATTTGTCAGATTGCTGCTATTTCCTAGTACAATACTCAATATTTAACAGTAGTCGTGTTTGAAGACTTGATTAAGTGGGGGAGAAGCTGAGTGTTCAATGTTTCTTGTTCATAGTCAAATGATTTTCTTCGGAATGTCTTTGAGCTTGGTCCACCAGTAATGCTAGATGCTGCAACTCTCAAAACAATGAAGATCTCTCGTTTCGAAAGGGTAGGTTATTGCATCTTAATGTATTTTCTTCATACACTAATATATTTCTCTTGTTATATGGTATTCCAAACATGCACCTTAAAAGCTGTCACCTTTAAACGTGTCACTTCAGTTCTAACAGTGTGCCATATTGTCCGAAGTGAAACCAAACTTCAGTCGTATGTGTCTTGCAGTCGTATGTGTCTTTATTTTAGGTTTTTCCACTGGGTGTGTCTGCTACTGCTTTTTTCATGGGAGTATCTGAAGGTTGACTTGGTTGTTGATTGGTGTCAGATTCATGCTCCATCTGTGGGGAAACTTGGCCACTTGTGTGACTCCTAGGGCTTTGGATAGAGATGCTATAGGAAACCAGAGAAAACAAAGTCTTCATAATTCTCAAACTCCATTATGAAATGGGCAGTAGGAGGGTGACTTTGTTCTGTTGGTTGTGAATGTACACATCCCATGAATGAACAATTTGTGGAATGGTGCTAACAGGTTTAATCCAGGAGAGCAAACGTAATCTGTATTCTGTGTGACAAAGGTGATTGGCTTCCAAAATTGCTTCTAGCTCAGTCTTCCTATACAGTTGAAGTTTCTTTTAAGTGGGGGGTGTGTGCATATGAATCGTACTTTGGTGCAAAGATATTATACTATAAATTTCAGGAGACCTGCTAATTTACTTCAAATAGTAATAAAAAATGTTTTCAGATGTTTTAGTGATTTTTTTTTTTTTAAGAACACAAGCCTTTGAACATATGCGATGATTTTTTTTTTTTTCCCTTTTATTTTGTAGCACTTGTACAACTCTGCAGCATTCAAGGCTCGGACAAAGGCTAGAAGTAAATGCCGTGATAAAAGAGCAGATGTGGGGGAATTTTTCTAGATCTTCTTTTCCATGGGGTTCAGCTTTCAAAATAGATTTGTAACCTTTAAATGAAGTCTGTAAATAAAATGCATGTTGTTGCTTAGTTGCATATAGATTGTATATAGATTAATGTAAGATTTGGTGGAGGGATACATTGTAACACTTGCATTAGATGCAACTTGCTCCAAAGGTGGATATATTTATTGTAACTGAACTATTAAATGGAGTGGGTCAAATGCTGTGTCAGATTGGATTCCTTACTTCATTATAAAGATAAAATTGAATTCATTGACCAAGTGTTTTGGTAAGAATGTGTTAATATGAAAACACACTTGTTTGTGTGAAGTTATTAAAATAACTTTTAATACTCTTCAATGGCAGGTAGACAAAGAACTTTTTATATAGTACAACTTTATCCCGAAGGAGACTGTGAAATTCACTTCCCTTTCTTTTTCAGTGAAGTAATGAACAACAAACACTCTTCTCAATGTAAAATACAAATAATGTGCTTATGTTCTGAAATTGGATGTTTAATTTCTGGAATAAAGATGTTTTTCACCACTCACTTTTTGTGTGAAAGTCATTGTTACATGAATAAAAAGCTGGAATGCTAGCAAAACCTAAAGACAGATGGTTTATTTGCCCATGTAGACCTGTGGCTGGGTTAGTCTCTGCTGTAGTAGATGTTACCTGAAACTGCTGTGCTGTGTTCGGAAGGTGTATTTTTATTTATGTATGGTCAGCACAACAGCCTACCATTTGGTCATCGGCTCTGAAATGGGAAAATGTTTTCTAGTTCTGGTACTGCAAAACGCCCTGTTCCTAATCTTACAGGAGCCATTCCACTGCTCTGTTTTCATCATATTGAAAGCTACTCCCCTCAGCTTGTCTCTTAGAGTACTGAAATGTGCTGATAACAATTCTGTCTCTGTGGGGGTTGGGGATGGGGTGTTAATGTAATAAAGACACTAAAACCATGATAGTTAGGGCTTCTGAACTGGAAGACCTATAAATAAATATGCTTGAGAATAAACATTCTTAAAACTAAGTCAAATTATCAGTAAAGGAAGTAAACCTGCACTCAAAACAACCCACACCCTGAAAACTACTGCTTGCTCTGATAAGCAGAAGTTTGGTTGTTTGGTTTTTTTTTTTTAGTTTCAGATTATAGCAGAACCTCTTCCAAAAAATTCATACTTGCTAATTATTTGTATCTTCTACCTTCATGTAGTATTTGAGGACAATTTGTTAAACTTCTTTAGCTTAGGGAACTGATTAGACTACATCAAGGCCTTCAACTAAAATTTCTACTATTGATGTGTACTTGTTTGTCGTACAAATGCAGAAGAAACTACTGAACCTTGAACTAGCTGAAGCTCTCCACCTGTTTGCCCAGCCCAAAGCTATGCCCCATTTGAGCTGCTGTTCCCACAAGCCTGCTGGTCTCCAGTGCTTCTGGGTGGTCACCTTTGGCATGCTTTGCTAGTGTAAAGTTAGCTTCCTGTCCTGCCAGTGTTTCGCAAAATTGCTTTCTACAGCACAACTTGGCAGGTGGCCAAGTATGTGGTTGCCCTTTCCCCCATACACTGTAGCTGCCAACCACAGAGACTAGGATGGCTTCCAAGGAGGTTTGAGGGGAGGTGGGTTGTTTTGCTGCTTTCCAGAGGTCTGATGGATTTGTAGACCTTTGAGCTTGGAATTGGAGGGGCCTGGGTACTTGTCTTGCAATTAGGATGGCACTGGGAGTCTCAGAGGTGAGAGTGAGCTTGCTTTTTTTTTTTTTTTTTTTCCTGGTATACACGTTCCTTGGAGGGAGGACTTCCTGAAGACTCCTGGAGAAAGGGAGCAAGCCTGTTATATCTGCATTACTGCCCTAGCTATTCAGACTGGGCAGCTGCAAAGCTCATCAGCTTGAGTGGGAACTAGGAGTTGGAGGATGTATTGTCTCTGTTGTTTCCTGAAAGAAAAAAAAATACAGGCATTTGAAATTTTAGATTTACAGAATGGCTACAGAAAAGATTTGTTGCCAGAAGCTGTGGTCCCTTTGTGTGTCAGCTGCCTCTCACTACAGTGTGCATTAACACTGTGTTGTGTCAGCAAGAAAAAAAACAGTCTGTAAAGGAGCAATTACCAGTGCTTGGTTCAGCAGAATTTATTTTTTTAAACAACTAAGGATGCCATACAAAGTAATCTGTCTTACAATACTGTCCCACTTAACTTTATAAGGAGTGTAGGAGAAGGAGGAAAATACCCTGTTTTTTCTAGTCTATGCCTTTAAAGTACTCATGACTGCAATGCTGTAGATAGGACTTTTCTGCATAGCAGACTGGTTACTCATTGGTACAGTTGTAGATACGACTCTTGGATAGCAAGTCAGTTTTAAACCACAAGGTTATGAAATACTGATCAGTAACAAGCATTCTAATTCTTGATAGCATATTATGATTACAATACAATAAAAACCTGTGTATGAGCTGCTTTCTTTTTAAACAGATCAGTATTGTGAAGTTACTGTATCTGCCAAAATTAACTCTAAATATAGACTGAAAGGGACAGTGTTTCATAGCTGCCTCCATGAGTCCTGGAGGAGTTGACGGGTTCCTATGGATCTAAAAGTAGACACAGGAACAGCAGAACGAGTTTTCTTCCATACTGGCACACTGCATGAATACAGCTATGTTGTAAGTAACATTTCATTATCCTGTTTTTTAATTCTTTTTTTTTTTTTCTCTGAAGAATTTTGTGTGGTTTCATTTTAAATTCTAATCTTATTACAACAGCTTAAGAAATTTAGAAGTTATATGGGAAGAAAAAGCCTTTAAGCAGAGTTAAGGTATATGATAGAATGATTCCAAACTCCCAATATTTCATTATTTTGTTGGGAAAATAATCAGTACTTTTGGCTAGTGACACTGATGTCTGTACTTTGGTAGGTCAATGGAATGAACAAGTAGCAAACAAATCAAATTTCTTCACTGCACTGTGAGGACATCTGTTTTAAATAACAATGAATGCAGAAGCATTTAATTTATAATATTAATTAACTGAAGGTACTCACACTTATTACAGCTCAAGTGGTCTTTCCTGAAGTTGCAGGGAAGTACTAAGGAAAATGCTCAAGAGAAACAACTGCTCTTCAGAAGCTAGAAATAACCAAAAGCCTCTGCGCACGAGGTGGTAACTTGGAGTGTGCCATTATTTAAACGCAGGGCTCCATAACAATTGCGGTTGGCATGGATGTGCTTGTTAGGAGATAGCAGAGCCAGTGCTAGCAGGGACGTCGTGCTCAGACTGCTTGCTTGCCGTCATGCAGTATTCTAGGGAAAGGACAATGGACACTCATCTATCCTGAAAATACTGCTATACCCCTAAAAATCATATGCCAGGTAAGGAGAACCACTACTACATCAGCTTTCCTTCCTTATCTTTGTATTTTGCAGTAGTGATTTTGAACAGAGAAAGAAAAAATCTTATCTTACACTCTATTAAATGCCAATATAAAAGTATACATATAGGCCAGTCAATCCCCACCCACAGGAGAACAAAGCCCATTGTTAGCAGTGATTGAAGCACTTAGTCTTCAGACTTACTGAGGCTCAGTACACACTTGTCTGTGTGCTCAAATTTGGAGTGATTCTTACAATCTTCTGCATCTGGTTTGATGAGGGGAAGAACAGGTATTTTTCATAAACACTCAGGCCTGTGTTTCTCAAGCTTCAGTTTTTCTAACTTAAGTGCTAGGGTAGGAATCTGATCATAGTGTGTTGCCTATTGCTAGGAGAAGTAGAGAGGGAAATGCATGTCAAGGGTGCAGTTCAACCCAAGCAGGATTCAGGAATCACCCTTAGGTCCTCAACACCCTTTTTCAACAGGAGATTTGCATCCAATGTAGTGCTAAGTTATGTCTGGCAGGTGAAGCAGAACTTGAGCTTTGATAGCATACCAAATGGGTATGATGTATTTGATTCCAGGTCTAACCTTGTTGATCTCCCTTCTTACATTCACTAGCAAAGGAAAGATACATTTAGACTGCATCTGTAAGGTCAAAAAGACCTCGTAAGAGGAATATTAGCTGCAGTGGTGTATTTTTCATTGATACTTGCAGAGGGAGCTTGCAGTGACCTAGGCAGTCTAAGATGCCTGATGAGACCATCTGCATGTCCTTATTGCTAGAACTGCAGTCTGAAAGACATTTTTGGAATCAGAATAGCATAAAGAAAAATAAAGAGACTTAAAGAATAATGTGCAATTCATAGCATAGCTTGAGCAGGCATTGCTCCTTTTATATATATTATCTTCCTTAATAACTGTATTTATGTAAATCATCATTCAGTGAGTGACCTAGACTCGGCAGAGAAGCTGTTTTTGCTGACTGGGCCCCATCCAGTTCTTTTTTTAAAGCAAGAAGTGTCAGTCTGAAGAAAATACTTTGCCATTAGGCTTTAGTTTGTTCAAAAGTAGCATCCATGTGGAGTAGAATTACATTAGAAGTCTCTTTTTCACTTCGTTTTTCGTGAATAACAACTTCCCAGTGGTATGCTAAGGTGTATAAGCAGACCCATATTCTTGCTGCTTATCTGCTACATCTCTGCCTGCTTTCTCTGTCTTAGCTCTGAATTATTTGATGCTGAATGCAGAGGACCTGACTGACATCCTTCCTGGCAGTGTTAGTGAAAATTTGGCTTTCACTGCAGTCAGGGTATCACCCTACATCTTACCAAGTAGACACCAAAAGGGTTATACAACTAAATAAATACCATTCAAATCAATGCTGGAGCCAGTCAGATAGGTATTTCTCTTCCTCCACGAACACACACATATATATATGTATGTGTAAGCAAACACATGTGCACAAACGATGTAGAAATGAAATCTTACACTCATCAAAGATCTCTAGGAATAAACAAGTGCTATGGACTTACTTACCTTGCTTTCAAGGTCTAGTAAGGGTCCTTCAAATCCCTGTTTTTAAGGCTTTTCAGCATTTTCTTAGAATGGGACACCAACTGTTAACCAGTTATTTCCCATACCCATGTTTTAATTTACCTTTTAAAATATTATTTCTTTTAGATACAATGGAGAAGGCTTCCTTAGAAATTAATCTGCCTGACACTCATGAAGAAGGAAAACTTTACGTAGTTGATTCTTTAAACAATCTAAACAAACTAAATGTTTGTCCAGATGAATCCCAGCATGCACTAGGTACGTATGATAGGCAATGCTCTGTGGTTTTATATATATATATAGCATAGGCCATCAAAGGAGTAATGTTTGACATTGGAAAAAGCTGGCCACATTGTCAATTGCCCAATCAATAGATATATGTCAAGCTCTGTACTGAAATATACAGGAAAAAGATTGAAATAGGTGTAATTTAGACGGATCACATTAATGGTTTAGCTGCTCCTGGTAAGTACGTCAGTTATTAGGTTCTTGAAAATCCTTGCATTTGGCTAGGAATTTACTCTCAATCTTGAACTTACCTTCCATTTCCACTGTGATTCATTAGGTGATCCCTGCAAGATAATGTCTCTAATAATGCTCAATATACACCTCCTACATAAATAGCATTGTAACTCTTCACAAGTACTAAAATTCACACATGGCAGTAGAAATACCAGAGAATTTCTGTTCTTCCTTTTAAGTTACATCTCCTAAGGATTCAATGCAGTTATCTGATATATCCCATGAGGCTTTTAAACATTTTCATTCACATGATCTCTTAGAGGTTCAGATGTGGGCTCTTGCACTTCTACTAGTTTTATAGGGCTTTTATTTTCCATTTCTCATGGCAACAAGAATATTATCACCCAGTGATAGCTACAATATATTTGACTTCTTTGTGACCTGAAAACATCTTAAACCCTGGAGTTCTTCAGTAGCGTTCCACATAACAATATTTGGATCTGCTTTTATTTCCCTTATTATAATAGCAGATTGGACTAAAGAAAATCTATAGAACAAGAGCTATGTTTAAATTACTTTCAAATGCATGTAACTTAATTGTGCTTCTAGTTATTGAACTTAAATACCTTTCCGTTACTTTTGTTTCTGACTCCTCTAACTTTTCCTAATTCAACTAACTAGAGTGCTGCTAGTATCTAACACAAAGATGTTAGAGATAAGCTACTTAATTTTCATATGTAGATTATCATAATATTGTCATTTCTAAAAGTACAACATGAGACAATGAGATAAATCCATTTTAATGTCAAAGAGACTCCTTGCATTGTGACTATCTAACTTTCTTTTGTAGTTTTTATTGGATAGTATTGTTTACTTTCCAGAAAAATACAGAGGGTTTTGTGGGATCACATATGGCTCTGTGGAATCATCACCTGCATGCTGCTCCCTACATTTCAGCAGTAGATAAAGGCAGCTTAATATGCATTTTATGCATCAGTTTTTAAAATGCTTTGGCTCCTTCTAGGACTGTTTTGTTTTGGGTTTTTTTTTAAGACACATTTTAATTGTATTTTTTTTAATTCTTAGATTATATAGATATCACATCAGTTAAACACATAAAATGATTTTTCACAGTCCTTAAGAAGCTGTCTTATTTAACATCATAGCATTCTGATTCTTCTGCAGAAAATCAGTGAATATTTTTCAATTTCTGATAAATACTAAACATAGGCAGATGCCCAATTTGGTTTAAAAATTGTTTCACGAGTGTTGCAGCACACTGTGATGCTTTTGTTGAGTAGCTTCACACAACCTGGCATAGCCAAACACACAATCATAGAATCATAGAATGGTACGGTTGAAAGGGATCTCAAGGATCATCTATTTCCAACCCCCGCCATAGGCAGGGACACCTCCCACTAGTACAGTCATGTTAAAAGCTATTTAAAATGTATATACCTTTTGATTGCTTTAGTAGCAGCTATGCTGCTTTATGTTTTAGGTGACAAAACGGTCCCACCATTTGCAGTTTGATAAGAATGTGTGTTCACTGATTCCTCACAACACTGCAGTTTGGTATGTTCAGCCCACTAAACTACTAAGAAGCATTCACTTAGTATATGATGCATTTATTAGAAATGCTAAGAGAATAAAAATAAAACCCCAAACAGCAAATATTAAAAGGTTTCAGCTTACCTGCAGGCAGGAGTATGTTAAATGCAATAAAGAAAAGCAGAGATAATCCCAGAAATGATCTGCTAGCTCAGTGAATTGCTCAGCCCCAGCTTGGTTCATTACTGAAGTGCTGTAATGGAGTATACAGCCTCCCCTCACCTTTATCACTACAGGCTCAGCTGCAAAGACCTTACCAATTTCTAGCAGCTAAAACAAGAACAGCACCTAGAAATAGATTTTTCACAGATTCATGTACTACTCCCTCTTTGGCAAGATAGCAATTACAGGAGGAGAAATTACAGTGATTTGCATGTAATTTTAGTATATATGAGAGTGACACCAAAATGAGCTTCCTGCTCTCCCCACAACATACAATAAACCCAAAATTGTGGTTCAAGTAGTATGCCAACTTGGGATTAAACAAATCTGACTCAAGAATGGTAAGTTTTGGTTCTTTTTATATTCACTTGAATTTGTTCATGGTGTTCATTTGCCATCTCTCATTTAGTCACAACTGTTTTTATGAAAGAAACTACTGCTTTACCCTATCTGCAATACATTCTTTGAAAAGCAAGAAACTGGCTAGCCTTGCTGGTATCAGGGCAGCATAACAACTACTTGCCCTTTATTCTTTATGTGCTTGAAGGACAGCATACATAGTCCATGTGAGAATCTATTCGATGTTTGAAAATTTGGGAGGATATATATCTCATTTTTTATTGGAATGAAACCAACAAACCCTAAAGAGGAACAATAATATTGAAAACATTAGCTTGCAGAGAAAAAGTTGAGGCTACATTGATTCTATCCAACAATCAAGACCTCAGTCAAGCTGCTTAATTTGGTAAATTAATCATCCCAGGGATACTTTAATCCTCAAAGAGAAAAAGAAGAAAATCTAGAGGATGAAGGCGTGAGATGGATCTGTACGCAGGTTTTCAGTACAAATTTTTCTCTCTTCTCTTTTGAAAAAGGTTGAGTCCATTCAGGTGCCCTTAGAAAGCCTTCTGAATAAAGCTTCATTTCAACCTTTTGTACATGTACAACTCAGCTACTAAACTTGGAGCTGTAAAACAGGTCAACTTCAACAAAACAGTGTATTTCAACAGCAGAAACGTTGTTGAATATGTTCCAACAACTGTTATAGATTTATTACTCTATACTTCCGAATTCAAGCTGAGCCCATAAAGTTGGGTTCTTTCCTTCTTATGAAATAAAATCTGTGTGCTAAAATTATGACATATTGTGCATCACTTCATGAAGCCAGAAGCATTTTGTCATGTTTATCCTAACCACTCTTAAACTTGATCACTAATTGATTTGTCATCTCATAGCAGACGAGGAAGAGAACAGTGATGGTATTGGAGAAAACACAGCAGGGAGCAACATAAGAAACCAGCATTTGTTCTTCGTCGCATTTATTCTCACTTTGATCATCAGTTTGGTCCTTGTTTCATTTGTAATATTCTTAATATGTAAGTAAACAAAAGAGTAATTCTTTGCTAAAATGCATCATGCTAAATTATAACATGCTACTATATATTTGCATGGTCAAGTGCTTTGGCTGGTTAGGGGCAGTGCATCTAAGTCCTGAGTAGAAAAGCACAGGTGTCTACTCTCTGAGCTAAACAACACAATTTTACCCATGCTGCAAATATTTCTGAAAAATTTAGCTTAGCAGGGTTGTATTGTGTTGCTGAAATGCTGACTGGAAATCAAGTTAAATTTTAAAGATGACAGCATGGCAGTGAGATACTTTGATGATGTGCCTTCCATTCCTTTCCAGATAAAATTCAGTATTGGTGCCATTCTACTGATACTGGAATTGCACCCAGGCTACACTTAAATGAGGCTACCTGAAGGAAGATTGGAAGGTTGCCAGCTAAGTACTGACTGGAAATAAGTTTGAGACTAAGAAAATCTCAAAAATTAAGATGATATATCAAAATTGACAGGTAGCACTGAGTCCATAGACATAATTAGTGTCCTGCTTCACCTGGGCTAGTGGGGCTGACTTAGCTAAACACATGGCTCCATCTAAATTCAGTTTATGGGACCCTTGCCATCTTGGGGTTTTCTGGACTAGTGGTGTTGAACAGCATACGAGGTGCATTATTTTAACTTACAAATTTTTAATTAATTGGAATCTATGTGAAGTTTTCTTTTATCAAGTTTTATCAAGTTTTCTTTTATCCTACAGTAAAAAATTTGCTGGAGCACAGTACAATTCTCCATTTCCCCATTTTGAACAGGAAATCCTAACCTTCGACAAAATTTGCTCACAAGTGCTCAAAGAACAGAATACAAGACAAGTAAAGAGGAGAATGGAAATTTTAAGTAGGATGATTGTAAAACCCTAACTTTGACACTTATTTAATGGGGAGCTGCTAAAAGTAGAGCCCTAGCACAGAAATATGAAAAATGGTAAATAGGGAGGTTACTTACAGCAATTAAAGCAGTTTGCTTGGGTTTCTGTTGGTGGAGGCCTGTGGTTTTTGAAACTGATTTCCAGCAGTGTTTCAGATTACATTACAAACATAATCTCAGATTATGTGTGCAATATATACACAGAGATTCAGTTAACATTGGTACTATTAGACTTCAACTACAGAACCCAGAAGTAAATGGGCCAAAATAAAAATGGCTTAACAAGTGCACATGATGAATATTGCATATCTGTGTTCCAGAGGAAATTTGCCTCCAAATTATAAGATTTGCAAGAATTTTCCCTTACCCTAAATGCTTTGGGAGAACCAGTGATGTAGCTGTAGCCTGCTGTGTTTCAGTAATTGTACTTCTAGAAAAATAAAGGCCCAGACATACCATCTTGGAGCCCTTAAAGACATTTCCCTGTGAATACTAATGAAATGAGTACACCTCTGAGGATGAAAAGTTTCCTCTGAGCAATTTTTTATTTTATTACACTGCACTAAACCAAAACAGAAAATAAGTAATTCAAGCATGTAGTGAGCAGGTAACTGACAGACGCATAATTTACTAGGTTCTGCAATTGTTTTCCTGGTTAATATTTTTACTCAAATTGCAAACTCCCACAGGAATGCAAGTGAGGTTAGTGATGCTTCTGACTTACATGTTGCCAATTTAATGTAATACACTTTCCTTTTCAAGTTCAAACTAGAAGCAAGTTGGACCAAATATCAAGCAGACTAATATCTGACAAGAAGAACATAGAAGAGCTTAAGAAAATGAACAATATGATACTAAAGCATCTAAATCAATCAGGAATTAAGGAAAACCAGAGGTACCTCTTCACACAGTCTCCTGTTCCTCATAATTACCTCTTTACTCATGCTGAGCTGAAAATCCCTGAAGAATAAGATCTTTGGAATTAAATTCAGCATATTCATTACTCAGGTATTTTCCACATTTGGCACACAGGTTACTTAAACATTCTCATATGATCACAGGAGCATTGGAAAAGCCAGCTGAATGAAAATTATTAGAAAATAATATTTTATCTTGTTTTATGTGAATATAGATTTTGAAAACTAAGCCCATATGATCTGCAATAAACAACAAACTGTCAACAATTTTGGGCAATAGTTCCAGATTCTCTGTGCATTGTAGATTCCAGAGCTAAGGGCTTAGTTTTAATTTAGATGTGTGGACGATCACAGAAAATCATGATTTCTATTCACATGATTCCAGCATGACCTTTTTCACTTCACCATTCTCCTGTTTCTTTGGAACAATTTTTGTGTTTGCTTCTATATTACTTATATTTAATGATAACATCAGATTCCCTAACATATAAATAAACCAAATTCTGCCACAAAGTTTGGTGGTTTTCCTTTTGATGCCTCTAAATAGACTCAGTGCTCCTTTTGTGAAAAAACAAACAAACCAAACCCAACCAACCAACCAAAACCCCCAAATAAAATGAATACATGCAAATTCTTCCATAATGTGACAGATTTCACTTGTCCCTGCTCTGATAGTGGCCACCAGCAACTATAGGGAAGTGTAAAGAACATGTAGCATTTTTCTCACATCACTTTATAAAAAACATGTGGCCTTCACCTAGAAACTGCTGCCAAATACTGAGTACAGCATACTAGCATTAGTATGGGATGGCTATTACCAGACTGAGTTCTCTAGACACATCTTCCCATGTAAAACTGTATGATGATTCTATGACATTCAGCCCAGATTTGTATTAACCGAAAGTAGGTGTCGTACAGTCTTACAGACTACCACTTCTGTTCCTGCTATTAGAAATGCTTTGCTTTACATTTGTGTTTTACATCATCTTTCTATTTCTTGATTTTTCTTTTCCTGATCTATTACTGTCAAGCAATTCACATAAAATCTGTGAGGTTTGGTCTTAAGAGTTTATTACTCCTGCTCTTAATTCCCAGCAGCAGTTGCAATTATCTCCTCTGTACATCACATGTAGCTGTCACAAAGATGACTTTAATATAGCTGACAGAGAATGATAAAAGTGTTGAGTAAGTTCCAAGAACAGAAATCCTAAAAGCCCCACCTATCTTTCTGTATATGCTGTTAAATAATGAAAGAAAAAGTACTGCAAGACTAAAAGCACGACACTCAGTGTTGTTTCTTTGTTCTTCTCCAAGCTGTCAGCTGCATTTTAGTGACAGAATTAAGTTCTCACATCTCCCACTCATCTTGTAGGTATTGTAACTGCTTTCAGGCTTCAGTCTCACACTGAGACATATGCATACTTGTTAATCAGAGAGAAACAATTAGTATTTGGCATTTGGTCCACCTTAAACAAGAGGATTTGTTACATCCCTCGTTGCAACTGTAGCTATTACAGAAGTCTGTGGTCCACTAGAAACTGACACCAAGGGTCAGCAGATTTTTATGGCAGGAGACTACAAATAAGATCTGCACTATAGCAACAGTCCCCCCCAGAATCACCCTCTTTCTAGTCAATAACAGAGACAGAAAAGGTGGGTTTATTGTGACTTCTGATTGACTAGAAAGAGCGTGTTCTTTTTCACTCCGTGGTTTGATCCTGTAAGGTGCTGAATGTCCTCAACTGCCACAGACATAGGACCAGATGTGGCAGAGCAGTGTGCAGGCATGTTCACTACATCATTCAGGAATGTAGCTCTGGAGCATCTTTTTCATATCTAATTTCTTCTTCATTTGCAGTGATCAGGGATTAAGATCAGTGAGTGAAAGGAACTCCTTAGGTTCATCTTGATAGCACAGCTGAAACACATCTGTTGTTGGAGCCACTTGCATGCAAGGAAGCCCTGGGGCAGCACTGCATATGGCTGCTTACGGCTTCTGATCTCGAGTTACCAATATCCGTTTACAGTTGGAATCACTTCCATATGAGGCCAGAGCAAAGGCTAAGAGAGCTGCCTTGACACCAGAGCACCACAACAACTCCATCAACACTTTTTGGAGTGCTCCCCTAAAGTGAGGCAAGTAGTGACAGCTCCTTCAGGAGAACATTTCTGTCTAATCTATTGAGAGTGACATTTGACTTAAAATCCTGATTAGGGACACAATACTTCTTCAGTCTGGCAAAGAACAAGTACTACATCAGCTTGTACTCAGCCTTGTGCTCCTTGAGCTCTTGAGCTCAATATCTGTAAGCAGCATATAAGAACTGAGGATAAAGCATTCTTTATTGAGACTCATCTATGGATTGGTCAGAGGTTTGTTAAATCCAGACATTCGGCATCTTCAGTAAAGAAAGTATTACAGAGGGGTAATTAATTAATGCAAGACGGTGTCTTTCCTAAATTAATATTGTTTATTAATTTTTATATTCTCTTGCCACCCCGACCACTATTTTTAATAATAATTAGGTTCTTCTGCAACAGTCATGGAAACATTATCCAGATAATAACATAGGGTCTAGAGATAACTAGCAAAAACATATAACATTAATTGAACTCAACCAAACCGGAAAAGAAGGTTCCTGCAGGCAATATACTGCTTGTGGTCAATACACCGCTTGCCTACTAGATGGACTCAGGGAGCTCCTTTCTGCTTATGGCAGAAGGCAATAGTAAATTACAAGAGGCTTTAAGTATTTACTCATAAAATTATCTCCTGACTCGTAGGGCTAACTACAGCTTCAGACAGTATCCAAATGCTATCAGGGAATTCTGTTACTGTCTTGTCATCTGCTGAGATTTCTAATTCTTCCCAGGCTGCTAGGGAAAGGAGGCAGACAATCTCTGACCTGGTCCTGATACCGCTGGACAATCTGTGTATCCAGGACTTCCCATCTTGGCAGGAGGCTTTCAGATGTAGGCAGGATGTCTTGAGATGTGCAGTCTTGGCACGATCTCACGCTGGCTGTGCAGGCCGATCGCGTGGAGGCATTTAGAGCCTGTTCCAGGTAAACTCGAGGCAGTGGAGTTTCCAGGCAATTCAGGATGCAATAAGGCAGTAGCAAGCACGAATACAATGGCAGAGCACGTTGTGTTACGTGCTCATCTCCTTTATCAATCCAGCCCAAGACTAATGGGCCTTTGGACACTGAATAGCCAATTAGAATGGCAGTTAGCCAAGCCTGATCATATTAGATGAAGCCACAGGCTTGCTTTACCCTTTTTAGCGCAGAACACAGGCCTTGCACAAAGCAGGCATGTGTACCTTGTTTATTACAGGATGCAAACAAGTCTGGGCAAGCCAGAGTCCTCAGACTCAGTGGCTCTAGGTTCTTTGTCCTCTTTCCTGCAGTTGATTATCCCTACAGCAGAGGGAGGGAGTGCAGAAAAAACATGCCTGGGCAAGCCAGGACATATAAATCTATTTTGGCCTGCTTAGGCCTACCAAGACAGAAAGATGCACAGACAATAAAGGGGCATTCTGAGAGGCAATCAAATCCACCTCTTTGCCTTACAGGTGCATCAGATTTACTTAAACATTTCCTGACAGACACTTGTCCATTCGCATTGTAAAAAAATTACATAATGGAGCTTCTGCAAGTCTCTTCTGGCACTTAACTAATCACATGGTTAATTCTTCTCACTGAAGTCTAGCTAAAACTTTCCCTTCTGAAATTTAAGCTTATTATTACCTAAACTATTGTTTCTGAGTATAAAATAATAGTTTGTCACATTTGTTCTTGAACTTGTGGCAGGTACAACCACCCTAACAGAAACACAAAATCCTGACAGACATTTGACAAAGAGCTGGAGCTTGCTAGAGGCTGACGAAGATCAGCTTGGCGAGCACTGCCTCTGGGCCCAGGTTCTTACCCTGCTTTTGCATGGGCTCAGCCCTCCAACTAATTAAAACTGCTCACAGTGCCCTCTTGACTTGGCTATAAACAGAGTCCTGCTACAGAGTCATTTTGAGTTGGTTGCTCTCAAAGCAACTGGCAGTCTTGAATCCCCTCCCCTTAGATTTGGATGCTATCTAAGGATAATTCCATGGATGAGGCAGTCCTCACTCCTCCTTTTTGTGAGTGTATATTTTGGGTACCCTTGAGTGGGAGGTTTCCTTTTTATGGCTGTGCACACATTTTGGTTCATCTTTCTAGAAAGAATATTCCTCAAAGCTTAATCGGTTGTGCAGTAGTATATTCCAAATTGACATCCAGACTTGTAATTTCATTGTATCAGAAGAAGAACCTGCAATTTTGGTTACAATAAATCCATGTTTGGGGGTAGCTATTGCTGCCTGTCTTGTGGGTGCCTCGATGACAAAACTCTAGTATGAATTCTGCTCATGCACTTCATTCACTGGTAACAATACAAAGCTAAACATAGGTGAAAACCAATAATGATGTGTGCATCCTGAATCTGGAAAAAGGAAAGAGAAAATTCCAGGAGTGGCTGAAAGACTGTCACAAGTTTTGTTCAGCCCCATGCTCTCAGTGGTGATGTGCTGTGCGTTGCACACCATCCAAACTGTTCAGGAACACCGAATGCAGTGACAAAGTATTTGCAAAATGAGCAATGGACAATGTTGAAAAAAACAGAAGGAGTACTGTCAGAACTAGAATTATCTGAAGAAGAAAATCCCATTTCATGGGTGTTTTGAATTTGTTGAAGATCAAACATTTATTTTCATTCTACCAAAGCATAATCTTGTAAAACTGCACATGAAATTATACATCTGCAATTATGCATTTTCAGATCCAAAATTACAAGTTTTCTTATTTGTTTCACCATTTCTAACTGAGTTTCTATTCTTGAGATTCAGAATCTACCTCACTGGAAATAGCAGCAGAACAATTTACTCCAGTGTTTTGGAAACGTATATTTTGACAAACAAAAGTGCAACCAGTGCTGATTAGAACTCTGATTAAGCAACATCTAGATAAAACAAAAGCCAAATAGCAACTAAAAAGTGGAATTATGTTTTGACTAGTAACTAAAAATCTAACTAAAGATGCTTAACTTGACCTTCTTTTAGCTTGCTATTGTAATTAATCTTGCAAGATGTTGGCAAATCATGAAAGTTGGACCAAAAGCTTAGATCACAGCCCAGCGCTACTGGGGATTAAGGGAACTGTTCTCTTCAATTGAGAAAAATAGCACATTCAGTCCATTACATATTACTGTTCTTATTTTCCCGGGAGATTAATAGGAATATAGAAGTTTAAAAAGAGGGACAGAGGGGCTGAATGTACTGTCCCTTCCTCTGGGATACATAAGAAACAGGAACACTATAGCCAAAGAGGTTACTCCTATTCAAGATACCAAACAATCCTACAAGTCAAGAAAATGTTTTTATAGACTGTTTTCTAGCCTTTCTCTGGTTTCTGGGCCACGCTTCAGCAATTGAAATGCTGTCCATGATTCACTGATGAGCCAGCAAAACCCCTGAATGATAATGAGAACCTTCTAGTAGAAAAAAGTCACAGCACAGCACTGCCGCTAATTTACCACTATGAGGCAAACTGCCTTACACACAAAGGTGAAAGGACAATTTAAAATCGATTGCCTGCCAATTTAAAAATCTATTAATAATTATGGGTTTGCTTTTCAAGTTCTGTACTGCTCATTTAGTCTTAGTATCTTCTTCACCACACAACTGACTTTGGAAAACAGTGATTGTCTACAAGGTGACAGGAAATTCTGAAACCTGCAGGCACCCTTTGTTCCTCAGCAAAAGGTCATGGCTACTTCATTAACTTCCAATAGTGTTTTTTCCCCCTAATTTTTCTTTCTTTTTCTTTTTTTTTTTTTTTTGTTTTGTTTTGTTTTCCTGAAAGGAACACTGAAGCATTTTCTTCAGAACACCTCTCCTTGAGTACACAAAATCATATGGGTAAAAGTACAGGTAATAAAAAGAATATTTTTATTGATTTTTCAACAGAAGGTGTGACAGGATTTCAATTATTTTTGCGCATTGTCCATGACTGACTGACTTCACATCCTGGAGCAAACTTAAATAACTAAATAATGGAGGAAAAGTTTGCTACCTGTAAATAATAATAACCACAGATGTTAATGATAATTTTAATAGATTTAAAACCAACCAACCAACCAAAACACCCAAACCCAAACAAACCACAATGCCAACCAAACTGTTGTGGAGTGGAAGGAGAGTTTTCTTAGAAGTGCTTTTTGTAGATGCTCACATGTAAGATTCTGTTCAGATTGGCGCATCTGAGTGGCTGCTTTGATCCAAAGCAGCTCTTGGGTTGCATTTCTTGTGTAACATTGATATTGTAAGTTATTAACTTTAAAAAAGAGGGCCCTCGAGGTCCTAGCATTCTGCGGCTGTTTGAAATACATTCAGCTTCATACGACAATCTGCAGCTATTGACAGTAAATGAGTCAGTGTGCTGAAGTGTACAGCAAGCAAATGGAATCAGGTGAACTTATTCAGTACCTATAAATAAACACTGACTCATTCAGACCTCCTCCTCGAGGAATGATGGTCAGAACAAGGCACCAAGATCACCTGATAAAAGAGGAAACAGCCTCCTGCATCTGAAAGCTCTTCCTTAATGCTCTTCACCTGCTCATCTATTCTCCAAGAAGTTGTCTCCAGCTTGAGCAAGTACTTTAAGGTCTTTATTCAAGCACCTCGGCAGAGGGAACGAGCAACCACTGGTCATCACAGAGGCTTGTTGAAAATCGTCCTCTCTATTTCTGTATTTGCAGAGCCCAAGCAGACCTCGAGAACTCCAGGTATTTTTTAGTGGTTAATGCTAAAAAGATCTTCCATACATTAAACTTTGATACCTCTATAGTAAGGAGTAGTCAGGAGGAAATGAAAAACAGGGCGAAGAAAACCAGAACATGGCCATCACAAACTGCCAGTGTACTTCCAGGCACTGAGTGCCCGGATCCCAGCAGCGCTCTCTTCCCGGCTGTTGCCTTTTGCGGCTGACGCCCCGCGACCGCGTCCTCTGCCTCGTGCGTCGCGCCGCTCAGAGCCAGGTCGCCCAACGGCTCCGCGGCGGCCAAGGACGACCCCTGGCGGCCGCTGGCGCTGCCCGCAGTTTGCTGGGGACTCGCCCGGGGAATGGCTGAGAACGGTCAGGGTGGGGCGGTCTGGTGGAGAGCTCAGGAAACGGGCAATTTCGCACCAGAATAACCTAGACGTGGATTGCGATTGTGCATCAGAATAATCCAGATTTAGACAGAAGCACCAGTCAGGCGCCACGACCAGGCGGGAGCTACGGCAGAGTGCAGAGCTGTCCCTGCAGTGATAAATGCAAAGATAAATGACATGCCTCTGCCAGATTAAACCAGAAAGGCACTGGTGTGTAGTCTACTGTCAGAAAAGCCTCACTTTTCTTCAATGGCTCTCTTTTCTTCTTCCTGCTCCATTCACCACCACCCACTCGAAGGGCTGCAGTAATACCTTTTTAATGAGTTTTTAGATGCTTATTGCTATTTTGATGGAATGTCATGTACTTGCCAGGCTTACATATGGAGAAAGAGCAAGAAGGTTTGGCAGAAGTGCAGCTTATCAAAAACATTAACTTAAAGAGAGAGAAATATGAATGTAGTAGTGTAAATTTTCCCTTTCAGTATTTACAATTTAGTCACTGCTGGCTCCATTATCCTAGATCTGTGAAACTGCTCTGCTGTGTGCCACAACAGTAAACCCTGGGGCTTGTGACCAAATCAAGTCTAAAAAGGAATTAAACAATGTAACTGCGTTTTGAAATGTCCCTGAGCTTTGCAGCATTCCCCTTTGCTGTAAACATGGCAGGCTTCTGGGAGAATAGGGAAAAACAAGTGCCAGGGTGAAGTCTCTAGTCCTCTCTCATCCTGGGGAAGGAAAGAAGGAACAGTATGCAGGCGAGTCCCAACGCAGTGGTGTCTAATCAGTCAGCCCTAGCAAAAGTGAACCTCTCTTCTATCTGCTTTGCTGATGTACAGGCTGGAGCTGGGGTAGAGACTGTGGTAGGAGAAATGTCCCATCACTGAAACGGGAAATGGGTGGATTTGGGTGGGAGCCTGCTGTATGCATTCCTAAGAAGTGGTCTGTGATGGCTTCTGCAGATGTATGAAATGCAGGTGAGGCAGGAGCCAGGGTGCCCTGTGCACAGCTCATGGCATTTACCAAGCGTGAGAAGCTGAGGTAGTGTTTTCTGAGAGGTGGTTAGCTTGTATTTCACTAGTCTATTCAGCATAATTTTATCTTCTTTCAGACTTGTGATGAAATGACATTTTGCCAGTGACTTGAATGGCTATTCATACACTAATGGAAAAATCTACTGATAGGTCTATTAGACAGTCACTGACATGGAGGCATATGCTTAAATCATTACCTTGACAAGGGTTAGGCATATGCAATGATTTGGGGCCCTCTTGAAAATTACTGTAATGCAAAGGACAAGTTTACATCTGTGATCTATACAGTCATTTTGAGTTGGAGAATTTGTTACACAACTTAAAGAGCCCATCTTAACACTCTGCAAGGCTAGCAAAGATGAAGCCATTTCTTTCAATAAACATCCTCCATTGTGCTTTATAGACTAATAGTTTTGTTTTCTTTTTTTTTTTCCCCTCTGCTAAGAATCTGGGATTTGTGGTTTGAATTTCTGTCATTCTACTGAAGTAACTACACTAGCTGGTGATATTGTGCAATATCTACCATCTCAAAGTTGCCAGTAAACTGCCTCTTTCTGCTATTGCTAGGAGCAGCTAAATACTCTCGGGTGAGCTGGGCCTCTCATGACTGAGAGACTGCAGTCTATTCACATTTCCTTCAGCAGGTGGGGGTGGCTCTGATCTGGGCTTGGTCTTCACAAGGACAGCTTCCATCTGACTGATTTGTCTTTTCTGAGTGATTGTAACCTGCTGCAGTTTGCGACATTTCAAAACTAACTCTAGCGTGTCTCCTTAAAGCTGTCGTTCTGGTTTCTAAGGAATTTTGGCTGGTATTTATTGTCAGTTTAGCTATCCACCTCGGCAGAAAATTGAGAGTCTTATTTGTGACAGATGCTGTCATGATTCTGTTCATCTGAGTGCAAAATCTTGTTTCCACATTAAAGACTACAGGCCCCACATTTTTTTGCAGCCACAGAAGTTTTACACAGGCTAATTTGAGGGGAAACACACCCTTCCCAAACAGCTGATACAGTTTCCCATCCTTAGGAATAGCAAGCATTAATACCATTATTTGTCAAGCAATAATCTATTTGGAAAACTTTCCATCTAGGTTCTCTTTGTCAGCTCATGGACAAGTAAAAATTCTTTATGGTAGTTTCCAATATCTTGTGAGTATAGCTTAGTTGTAGTGCTTTGTTAGGTACCTAAATAAGCAATAGATCTTCTAATTTCTAATTAAGTTGCCTGTTTGAGGGATTCTTTTGTGAATACCATGGACTACCCACCTGCTGTTAATTTCTTGCTAGCTACTCATGCACTATATTTTCTTATTCCTCCTGCAAAAAACCGATAATCTTATATGGAATTCCTAACTACCAATACACTTACTCAAAATCTTTCCTTTCTCAAATGTGTTTTTTTCCATATAAATGGCACAAATTTATGGAGTGTCACCGGGAGCTACATTTAAGTGCCTTGTCATCTGAGAGCCATAGCCTTCACTTAGGAAATACGAAGCAAAGGTGAAATCTGCTTAAGCCTGCCACAGGAGAGCTAAGCAGCTTCTCAGTGACCTAGTGGGGAAGGGACAGTAGCACTACTATTGCCTTTTTCATCCTGAGTAGACACTGATTCATCAGATATGCTCTAAAAACTGAGCAGATTGGCACTGTAGGAGAGAAAGATGTGCAACGAGCTCATTTCTAAATCCTGGCAGGACCTTAGCCGTGAATGGGATGTTAACTGATCAGCATTGCCAGGAGAGGGTAATTTTCTGCTGCAGAGATGTGTTTGCATGCCTCCAGCGTTACACAGAAAATTAGCTGGAGTTTTGAACATCTTAATTCTGAGCACAGATGAAGGATGTGGCAGTTAGCTGGATGTAAGGTGCTGGAAAAATACCAACCCTGTATATCCTGAAACTTGGTCCAAAGGATTAGGAAGAAACCAAACAGGAAGAGGAACTCAGGATCTCTGTGGCACCCAAATCCCAGTAACTCCTAAAGGTGACTGAGTGTCATGATGACAGCCTTTTGTACATCTACACCTTAATCTCCCAGAGCTGTACATCTCCAGGTGTGGAGTTAGTATTTTCCTGATTAAAAGAGGCATTATGAGGATCAGCTAAGCACTGGGAGGCATATAGGGATGAGAAACAGATAATAGCTTGATGCTTTTTTTTTTTCCCAATTTTTTTTTTCCCCTCAAGGGAAAACAATAGGAAAAATCTTATTGGATTCAATAAACACAGAGTTTTTCTCAGGATTTTTCTACCTGGGTGAGGTGAAATGAAGAGAGCTTCTTAAAAAAAGTTGTTCTTAACTCTGGCATTTCACATTCAAAATGGGATCTGAAAATTAGTTTGTTCCTTTCTTAGACCGAAAGAGTAATCTTGCTTACTTGGAACAGGTGGGAAGGAAAAGGATGCTCCATAGGCCTGCAAGGGTAGAGATAATTGTGGCATTTTCACCTGCCTTTGTTTACTTCCTTCCTGGAAGTTATCCCCTGACTTAAGTTGGCATTTCGGTCTTGGCTGCATAAAGTGCAGAGCATCCTGGCACAGAACATTGCCTGTAACAGTGTGGTGATTTTTTTAGTTTGCACCCCTGAGTGGGGATTTGGGCTCCCTGCAAAGCATGTGGGCTACTGGGAAGCAGTGACATTCATTGGCATATCTTCTTAGGGTTTTCAAGCTTTCTGGTTACCCTTTCACATAACAAATTGCTGAATTGAAACATCCACACAATTTATGTTTGGCTCTGTGGAGTATATAATGTCCGACACCTTCAAAGAGAGCTATATACGCTTGAGCACAATTTGCCAGTGCATGGAATAAAGAAAACTGCTTTGGTAATACGTGCTGGTAAAAGGGAACTTGCCGTGGAAAGTTTTAAAGCTGTAACTATAGAAGAATCTGAGCAAAGCTTTTCAGGAGACAATACAGGCTTTTTCCACTAGGTGGTGGAAATCCGCCACCATCCAGAGCTTTGGAAAAACAGGAAAAGGCCCACTAATTATGAAGGGCAGGCTGAATTAAGATAGAAAATAGCTGTAATAGCAGCTTACGATGTATCGATTAAAACGAGTTCTCTGCCTGTCGAAGAGACAATCATAGAAAATTATTCTTAATGCTATCCCTGACACAAAGGCAAAAGTGTCAGTTAAGGAGGTTTTCTGATGTTTTAGAAAAGGAAATGAGAGGATAATTTAACCTAAATGAGTTCTCTCACCCTCTGCAGGACTGTCGTCTGCAATTTCAGACTATAAGAATTCGGGAAACAAATCTCTCATGCATTTATTTGTCTTCAACTGCCAAAATATAATTTTTTTTTAATTAGAAATTTTAATTAGCATACCTCCTGGATCTGCCACAGCCCAGGACTCGCTGCCGAGTAAGCATTGTTTCCGAAGGTGTCCTCATGGTGGCAGCAAAACGATCCATTATTAAACAACAGATTTGAAAATGACACGGTTTTCTGTTGTGCTTGGTGCAATTCGTGGCTGGAACAGCAAAAACAGAGCACATGCTCTGGTGCTAATGCTACAGAAGGAACAAGAATTTGCAAAATCCCCTTGCTTCTTCTGATAGAGCACTAACAGACAACTGCTGCTGTCTTTATTCCACCTTTCTTTCTTCAAAGCTACTCCCAAGCCAAACCTGACATATGATTCATGTTTTAAGATGAAAGTAGCATTCTCAGACAGTTTTCATAGCTATTGAGGACCTGCTCTTTTCACTGAAATTCATGTCTGTGATTTCAGCAGCAATTCACACCATAGAAAGAAGATAACACATTTTGAACAAAGAAAAAAAAAAAGAGAGAGAGAGGCTGTCATTTACATAGTGAATTTGCCCCTCATTTATTGAACAGGGTACAATAAATCTTACTGCTCTCTACAATTACCCAAAAAGAGGTCATAAAGATGCCAGTGTTGGTCTCTTCTCCCAAGTAACTAGTGATAGGAGGAGAGGAAATGAGTTGAAGTTGTGCTAGAGGAGGTTTAGATTGGCTATTAGGAAAAACTTCTTTACTGAGAGAGTGGTGAGGCTTTGGAACAGGTTGCCCAGGGAGGGGGTGGAGTTGCCATCCATGGACATGTTCCAAGAAGCATGTGCATGTGGCAGTTTAATGGTCATGGTAGTTGGGTTATGGTTGGACTCAATAATCTTAAAAGTCTTTTCCAACCTTAATGATTCTCTGATTGTGTGAAATGACTGAATTCTTCAGCGGGCTGGAATGAGCTTTCAGTTAATGAGTTGCAGCTAGTCAGTGCTCTTCTGGTCTTGTTGGTGAAGGTCACACCGACTTCTTCATGGTATTGCCAGGGAATATGATCTTGCCATCTGATTTTTCTCTTTGGCCTGCCTCTCTGATCTCAAACCAGATGTTGCATGGGTACCTCACCTATCTATATAATAGCTTTGATACTTGTTCTTTCTGCCAAAGAGATTTTGCATTCCTGGGTATAATCAGCAAACTTGCCTGTGCCATCTTCACAATTACTTGTCTCTGCACAGTTCCCTTCCTTATCTACCCCTCTCTTTTCCTTATAGAGTCAGACAGCAATTTATGACACTGGTTATGAAGTGTGATGTCACAAGCAGGGAGGCTGTGCAGAATTAGTTTGGCTTCATCCCTGGTAACTGTGTAGCCAGGTAGTGCCAGTCCTTCTGTCTTTATTTGAGCACTGTTGCTGAGTGGATTCTTGGACTTTTTTGTGGCAGTATCAGCCTTACTTCTGCTGCTTCTACTATTTTGTCCAGTCATGGACTGGATCTGGATCAATCTTAAGTAAATCTTGGACTATTACATAGTAATTAGACCTTTTCTCTAAATTACGGCGACTGTTACATTTGTCCTTTTCAAATCATCAAAGTATTTTTCTCCAAGTTTTCAGTCTTCTATATGTGTATTACCTTCAGTTAGGATTTTCCTGCAACATTACTATTGATAAGATGAATGGCAGCTAAAAGTTGTCAAATGATGAGCTTGCCTCTGCATCCCTGTACTCAGAACAATAGAATGGGCCATTTTACCTCTGCTATTAGAGATACGTACACAGGAAACAGCCACCAGGAGGTTGTGTCCTTCATCCCATAATCTCATGCTGTGCAACACAGAGATATCTGTGAAGTTCCTAGTTGGCTAAACAATTAAAAATACTTATAACAAATACTGGAAATAGCAAGGTTTATATACATACATACATACATACATACATATATNTAACCCTATAGTTCCCAACCTGGGATTAGCTTTCTCCTAGTAATTAAATGTTTTGTTCTTTATCCTGAGTGTTTTTTATGGACCATTGATAACCACAGCAAATAATGTTGCAATGGAAATGCTAATAAAGGAAGTAATTGTTTCCTTTTTATTTGATTTCTGCATTGTCATTCAAAAAGCTATGTTATTTTAAAGAACTGGGGTTTTGTCCTGCCTAAGTATAAGGAATAGAATCTGAATTCTACAGATACTCTCTAATAAATTCCAAAAATCCATTATTCATTAAATGTTACATCTAATTTTAGGTCTCTCATTTTGCAGTGTTATCGTTCACCCTCTAAAACATAGTATGTTATATATAAAAGTTATTTTAGAGGCTTCTGTTACACAGAATCACATTAGCAATCCAAACTATTTTTTCTCTGTTCACAGACTTCCAGCCAGGACAATAATATTAAAATGCAAAAGTTACAGAACTTCTCTTCAAATTCCTTGTCTGTTAATGGTGCTGGTAAAGGACTGCTTCATTTGGAAATGCTTCCTATCATGAAAATGAAATATATCAACACTACATTTTCTTGGCTCAGCTGGCTTGGATACACTCGTAGCAACATCTATCTTAGATTGTAGTGCTCACCCAAGACAGTAAGTAGCAGAGGGGCAAACCTATGATGTATTTTGTATTTGTAACAGTTAAAATTCTCTGAGGGCCCACACTAGGCAGTTTTAAGTTAGATTCTCACAGCTTTATAAATTGGGCATTTGACTGCAGAAGAGACAACCTTCAGTTGTCTGTGATAGTAATTGCCACAATGTCATTGTAATCCAAGTAATGGCTTTATGCTCATGAAGCTTACAGTTGCTTTTGTAAATCAGAGAGCATATGTGAAAACATTTGCAACCTTTATTACATAACTTCTCTTTAAAGCCTACTGTAGGCTTACTCAGCACTTGTTAGACCACATCTAGATACTCTATCCAGTGTCAGACTTCCCAATACAAGAACCCTCGTTAAGTAGCATGAGTTTAGCAGGCTACCAGGACAGTCAGTGGCTGGACTACCTGCTCTGTGAGGAAAAGCAAAGGGAAGGGGGCTCCTTTGGTCTGGAGAAGAGATGGCTTCGGGGATACCTAACAGCATCCTTGCCAGTACCTGTGGGTATGGTATCAAGAAAACAGACTTTTCAAAGCAGTGCATGGCAGAAGGATGAAAGGCAATGAATATAAATGAAGCCAGCAGGATTCTGACTGGATGTAAGGTACATTTTTTCCCATTATGACAGTCAGGCACTGGAACAGGCTGCTTGGAAAGGTTCTACTGTCTTTGCCTTGGAGGTTGTCAGCAAACAACTGGATAAATCCTTGAGTAACTTGTCTGAGCTCAGAGATGACCTTACTTTGAGCAGAAGGTTCAACTATAGCCCTCCTGAGGCCTCTTCCAATCCAGGTTATCCTATGATCCTGTTTGTTCATGTTTCTTGACATTAATAGTTTTTACATATATATGTAAGACAAGAGTTTTAGTGAAGCAGTCTGAGAGGTGAACATGAGCCAACAGTGTCTGAACATGAGCCAGCAGTGTGCCCAGGTGGCCAGGAGAGTCAATGGCATCCTGGCCTGGATCAGGAATAGTGTGGCCAATAGGACACGGGAGGTTATTCTTCCCCTGTACTCAGCACTGGTCAGGCCACACCTTGAGTACTGTGTCCAGTTCTGGGCTCCTCAATTCAAGAGAGATGTTGAGGTACTGGAACATGTCCAGAGAAGGGTGACGAAGGTGGTGAGGGGTCTGGAGCACAGCCCTGTGAGGAGAGGCTGAGGGAGCTGGGGTTGTTTAGCCTGGAAAAGAGGAGGCTCAGAGGTGACTTCATTGCTGTCTACAACTACCTGAAAGGAGGTTGTAGCCAGGTGGGGACAGTCTCTTCTCCCAGGCAACCAGCAACAGAACAAGGGGACACAGTCTCAAGTTATGCCAGGGGCAGTATAGGCTGGATATTAGGAGGAAGTTCTTCACAGAGAGAGTGATTTGCCTTAGAATGGGCTGCCCAGGGAGGTGGTGGAGTTGCCATCCTTGGAGGTGTTCAGGAAAAGACTGGATGGGGCACTTGGTGTCATGGTCTAGATGATTGGCTAGGGCTGGGTGATAGGTTGGACTGGATGATCTTGGAGGTCTCTCCCAACCTGGTTGATTCTATGATTCTATGATATTAGAGTGCTATTGTCACCCAGGCTAGCTGGTTCAGACCTGTGATTTTTGCAATACATACCACTGTGGCGGAAGAAGAATTTCACCTCTACTATGAAGTAGGGAGATGATCAGAGAATAGGTAGAAAGTGGAAAGAAAGCTTGATGGAGGAATAATTCTACTCTCTTAAGTCTTGCATTCTAAATGGTTACCTATGGTTGAAACAGAAAGTGGTAACACATATTCAAATAACAGTGTGTATGTGAAAGATAAAGTCAGTAGGAAATACTACTAAGGATGATGCAATTATATTATTTGTGTGTGTATGTGTTCTGAGAGACTGGCTTAGTTAAGAGCAAGTGCATAAGTAGAATTACTAGATATGGGTCTGTGTAGAGCGTTTCAATGCTTTGGGAATTGCAGAAATAACATTTAAAAAGAGAAAAAATATCTATTGTACTTTTACTTCTGGTTAGGGGAGGCGATTGGCAGCTTTCATTCTAGCATTTTCTAGTTTCTGAACACCTGAAATTGCAACCCATATAGTTTTTTGCTATTTTTTTTTAATATATATATTACACACAGACAGACACGTGCATATGGGCATATGCAAATGCACGTACACAAACCGTATTAAATTCACATATATCTTAAACATATAAAAGGAAAATTCTTAGTCCTCCAAAAAGCCTTTGATCTTACAGGTACATTTGCAAAAACAGATAAAAAAATAAATCCAGAAGAGTAAGTTGTTGCAGACATAACATTTAATGTACCATTTTTAGAAAGAGTGGTCACATTTAATTTTTATTAAAAAATGCTTCTCTACAATGGGGGCAATTTTTACACTAGTCTGAAAGATTGCGTGGTAAGCATGAGACAAATTCAAAGTGTTAACTGTTATGTCTGACACTGAATTTAATACATAATGGGAAAATGCAGACTGAACATGTTACAGGAACAATTTTCTTGTATTTCAAGGTTCAGAATCCCATAACTCTCTTACCAGGCTTCTTAAATTAATAATTACAAGAAATAATTTCACCTACTCTTGTACTAAAAATAGGTCCTTTTCCAATTTTTGTCAGCTTTCTTGCTACTGTGAAGCCAATTTTAACAACTTCCCCTCTTCCCCCCCCCC
>WBNM01009364.1:205699-219665 GCA_013399055.1 Ramphastos sulfuratus | reverse complement strand
CCCCCCCCAGTGTAATAGCCCTCCTGGTCTATTGGTCTATCTATGGTCTATCTATCACCATGCAAAGGCAGAGAAACACCTGTACTTGCAAACAGTGAGGATGACTTTAACCTATTTACAGGTAAGTCATTGGATTTTCTTGTTTGTTCTATCAGTTCTCAACCAATACCACCAACAATCTGAAACCTTTTTTGTGTAGACCACTATTGTCTATGATCTGTCATGGAAAGACAGAAAAGATGTAGCTACTGACAATAGTTGCTTGAGAATGCAAAATTACATCAAACCTTCTGTAAATGTTCATAGTGGTGAGAACACTTTATTTTTTAATTTCCTTACATCTGAGTTAGTTAAAACTTGTGCTCATCTGAGGGCATTGCTTCCTTCAGGTAAAGCTTTCCCCTAGTGGACACAGTGGGAGTTTTGCCATTAGCTTCAGAAATTTTCACCTTGTTATGTCTAGATCTAGGTTCAGATATATCCGTGGAGGATCTGGGAAACTTCCACAGTGACTGAAGATTGATCTGTTCTTTCTGTGGCTCCTAGGAATTTTAGTTCTGCTTGAAATACTATATTCCCTAAATCACACAGGAAAATATCACTTAAGGCAGCATTCATAAAAAGACTTGATTAGGAATGAACTTAAGAGTTGCCTTGTCTATATCCTGTTAGCAGTGCTCTAGGCTGCTTGATTCTGTGTTCTTTTTGAGTCTTAAATTTTGAGTCAGAAAATACTCTTGGTATGCAGTATCCAGCTTGAACAAAAAAAAGATGGAGAATGTTCCTTTATGCAGATTACCTGTAGCCGCATGGAGATAGCACTCAGTTGTGTGTGGTCTTCAGACCTCATGAAGCCAAAGAAATTAATTAGGATTTGTCTGCCCCACTCCTTAGTCCCTGGATGGGTGCACAGGTTGCAGTGACAGGGTGAGTGGTCCGCCCAGTGTCATGTTTTCCCTGGTACCTACCAGCAGCAGTGAGTAAAGTTTCTAGGCTTGCCCCATAAACCTCTGGCCTCAGAGCTGCTGAGGGAAGGTGTGAATAGTATTCCGGATCACTGTCCTTGGCCACATTTACAGTCTCTGAAGATGCCCTATGCCGATGCCGCGACTATGAAAAAAGAACAGCCTTAGAAGGAAAGGGAGAAACAAAATGGGTCTGACAGAAAAGGCAAAATGAAGAATATGACTGTATTGCTGGGACAGCCATGTGAAACACAGGAACAGAGCAGTTGCAGTCCAAATTGGTTTAAGCACTGTCAGCTGTCATCTGGGATATCAGTATCATTCACTCTTCAGGAGAAGAGTGGGATAAGCAAGTTTCATCAGGTAAACAGACGTAAACTTTGCAGTATGTTTTAAGTGTACCAAATCATATATTAAAAATATTTTGCAAAAGCTTCAAGTCCTGAAAGACCTCCAAGTCACTTTTGATGTGATTTTTGGAAAAGGTATAATAATAAAAAATATTTTGATCATATAAATAAAATAATTCTTCAGATCTGAAGTTTGAACCTTTGCCCTTTTCCTGCTGTTCTGAAATTCAGAGACTGTTAAAAATGTATTAAAATGTTCAGCGCTGTGGAGAATATTTTAGCATCCTAAAATCTCACTTGGGAATGTAGGTTTAAGCTTTCGTTTTATTGACATTTTGCCAGAAATTATTCCATGAAGATTTTTGAAGGTTTGGAATATCCACCCTTATAATAGGGATCGGAATGGGCTGCTCAGGGAGGTGGTGGAGTCACCATCCCTGGAACTGTTTAAAGAGACTGGTTGTGTCACTTAGTGCCATAATTTAGTAGATTAGATGGTGTTGGGTGGTAGATTGGACTTGATGATCTTGAAGTCTTTTCCAACTTGATTAAATCTGTGATTCTGTGAATGAGTTGTGTATTTAAAGGCCAAAAACCTATATTAAATATTGTTTGGTCTATTTATTTATGTATGTTAAAATAATAAGGCAGGCTGATACTGATTCTGCTTTTTCAAATCTACTTTTAAAAAATTGCTGTTTTGTTATTATGGCATTTTTATCCAAAGCTGCATTGTACTTTATTGACTACAAATGATAGATTGCATTTATATTAGAATAGGATGTTGAGTCAGTCACAGTATGCGAACTGTTGGAGAAGAGAGAAAATTAATGCAGTAAGGACAACTGTGCTGCAGGTTATTGCTTTATAGTGTTTTTCCATCTCTGCCTTTTTATATAGAAATAGCTAAGGAGCTCAATCACCATAAGCCTTGGAATGACTTTTGAATTTTAAACAACAAACAAATGAAAGTTGCTGATTCAGTTTTGTATTTTTATTATTTCTCTGTGCCAACTATTTCTAAACTGGCAGTTTGAATGATCTGCAAATGTCATGCATATCCAACACTCTGAGTAACCTCAGTCTGGATGCAAATGGTACACCTTAATGGAAATTCAATTTTTGTTATCACAACCTGCTTCCTAACAAATATTATAAGGAAATGCTCTCCTTTAATTCCACAGTTGCTTCCTTTTTGACGTACTCTCTGACTTTAGTGACAGTAAGATGGTAACTGTCCAGGCTGAAGTTGTTCTTCCTCAGATACATTGAGTACAGTTGCGGACCTGGGATTTGTGGTTTTAGTGCCTATAGAAAGACTGGATTTGAAAAGAAAGGCTACAGCTGAAAGAATTTGCTGTTTATTAATAATCAATGTTGAGTTTGTTTTCCCTCCAGAAGATTTTCAAAGGCCTTAATTATGTGTAATATAAAATAAGGGCTATTCTTCACTGCTCTGTATCAGCTGTCACCATTTGGCCAATAGGAGATGGATGTTGATTGTTGTCATTTAGAGATGCTGCTTTTTAATGCTCACAGCATGCAAGTCACTTTGGGGAATGCTGAGATTGAAAGGGTAATGTAAGTAAAGTAAAATCTGTTTGAACTAGGGAGAAGGAAAGGCCCTATACGAAAAGAAACATTTTCATATTACAACATATGTGCTTGACATTCAGTTTGCCATTCTTTCTGATGGAAAGCATCAGTTCAATCCAATTTGTCCAGGTTTCATCTAGAATAAAGTTAATTTTGTTCTTAGTAGCTGGTATAGCTATTCTTCAATAACACTGATAACATACTGATGTTTCAGTTGTTGCTACGTAGTGTTAGTATACTAAGTCACAGACTTTTTAGCTTCTCATACTGTTCTTCCAGCAAAGACTGAGAGTGCATGAGAAGCTGTCAGGGGATACAGCAAAGGCAGCTGTGTCATGCCTAGTCTATAAACTGAGATGGGGAGTTGGCCAAGGGGTATTGCAGCCTGGGGATGGGCTGGACATCAGTCAGCAAGTGGTGAACAATTGCATTGTGCTTTGCTTGTTTAGTGTTTCACCCTTTCATTTTCTACCCTGTTAAACTGTCTTGTCTCGATTCGTAAGTTTTACTTCTTTTCCCTTCCTCAGTTCTCTCCCCCATCCCACTGTTGGGGAGGAGTGACTGAGCAGCTGTATGGTTCTTATTTGTCAGCTGGGGTTAAACTATGACATCACTTTTGTAAGCAAGAATAGAATATGACCTTTCATATTTTATTGGACACCTAACCAGTAATCTTAGGAGCTGATCACTGGTCATTTCCCAGCATCCTTTATGTTCCTTTAGTAAAAGGACAAAGATATTAAGGGGAGGGGAGGGAGAAAGAGAAATCTTAATATTTTTCTGGTAGAGGTCTGGAGTGGTTAATCACATTAGGAAGTCCATTTGTATTAGTGGTCATCTTAGCAGGTGCATAGATAACAGCTGTTGTATCCCAGACTTCTTGGATCTGTGCAGGAAAAATGTAAGTCTACCTAGCAGCAAGTGATAGTTACTATGCTGACATTTTTTCTATTTGGAGTTATGCTCTGTTTCTAGCAAAATCTTGTGAGATTCCTGCAGAATTAGAAACCCTTTTTCCTACTTGTATGTAAACATATTTTTTCTATGTTTATATTTAATACGATATGTTAATTTTAATTTTAAAAAATGTTGGAATGCTTGAAAAAAGTTTAGGTTTTTTTCCCTGTTACTTATTTTTATACATTAAAAAAAATAGTTGTGGCTTTGAAGTCTATCTATAAATCAGGCCAAACACTCCTGTGTTTGTGTTCTAGAGAACAAAGCATAGTCACCAGTTTTTCTGTAATGAACAAATCTGCATAGGGCTACAAGAGAACAGTTTTCAGTGCAATCCCTCCCTTCTACCTTTTAATAGAAGAAAGGAAAGAAGTATGTGTGAGTATATTGGGTTACTGGAATTAAACTTTTCAGATATTTAAAAATCTGATTATAGCATTAAATTAATTCACAGTTTCTCCCTCCCTTCCTCTGAATGTCTGCCTATTCTGCCTATAGAGGTCAAGTTATACTTTGGAAACAATAGAGATCTAAGTATTAGACAAGACTGCAAGGATTTATACCAACAAACAAGTACTTAGAGATAATCAGCATCAGGTGATGTCCAGGTCGCATCCCAAGAACAGCAGATAAGTTAGATCCCCTCATCTCTGTAGTTTGTGAGGGCTGCACTAGAGCAGCCCAGGCTCGGCCTGATGCATATCTGAGTAGGTGCAGCGTACCAGAGTTGGATAGCACAGCACTGTAGTTTGAGTGTCCAGTGACATGTAATTGGCATGTAACTGAATGCAGAAAACCAGAATTCTCTGGCAACATTATATTAAAGCAGCACTTCAAGAATCTTCCCTCTTTTGCTCCACCAGTTACTCTAGAAGAGAAGTATCTACCACATTGGGAAAGATGGCAGTTGTAACAGCTCATTTTCATAGGACAGTGTAATGAAGTAGAGCTGCATCCCCTCCTTGGCCAAATGAAGCAAAGTTTCAGAAGTTGCTTCCTTTGCTGGCCTTTTTTGAATACTTATTCAGGGAGTTCATAAATGCTTTTTTTTTGGCTTCTGCTCAAGACAAAAGTTCTATGTCTCTTGGCCACTTTCACTAGCAGACTGTTAGCTTGACAACATGTAGGACAGTCTTCTACTAACTGAAGCTCTTTTTGAGTCTTATCATTACCTGTCTTTGTCCCAGTTGCTTGTGTCCTTTTGGACACTGATAAAAGGCAGCAGGGGGGAACAACAGTGGTGGCTTGCACTTAAGAGCTTTAGAACAAAACATGAGGCAAAGCTAGATGCTTTTGGTCCTCATCCAGAAGATGAGGATCTGTACTTACCTTGGCAGAAAGTAGAGTCAGAAAGCAGCATTTAATGATTCTATGATTCTTTGATTTGTCTTCAAATACCAGAAAGAGGCTGCAGACAGAAAACGCTATCAGAGAAGCAATCTAATATTGAAGGAAGGTTCATAAGACCAAGTACTCCAGCACTGAAACCAATCAATACTAGAGTGAAAAGCTTCAGGTTGTCCTGTTTTGTACATCCTTGTTTTGGTTTATCTTCAGCAAACAAAATTAGATTTCAATAGCAATAGCAGCAGCTGCAGTTACAGTTCCAGTAACTTTTCTTTTTTCCCCCTCAAATAGGACAACCACTGCCCTCTAAAAAGCAAGTAAAAAGAAAGCATATAATTAATGTTTAATGCTTCCAGTTGCTAGTATTTTCATTTTCCCCCTTCACTGTTGGTGCTTCTGATAAAGAGAACAAAAGATTTTTAATGGTAGTTGACAGTAAGCAGGCTTCAACATCAGAACTGAGAGATTACATGCAACTATTGAATTTCATATTTGGCAGAGCTATGTTAACATTTTTAGTTCTCAGAGTCTGTGCACTGCATTGAAATGAATCCAGCGGCTCTAAAGGGCAAATATATTCCCTTCCAGTACTAAAGTCTGTGGACTTAAGTAATATTCTGACTGTGTCACTCTGTTGCCAAGCTTTTTAAGTGCTTTGCTACCTAATAGGCTCTGCAGTCTCATGCTCTCATGCTTTGCACTCACCCCATCACAACACTAATACTGTTACAACCAGGAAGCCTAGGTATGTAAGGTAGGCAAGGCTTGCACAGAGAGGTGACATCTTTTACCAAAAGATTGAGTACAGCCTGAACACCTGGGAGTGCCATAACTGAATCTAGAAAAGTCTGTGTTCTGATCTGAGGAAATGGAAACTGAGAGGGTTGACTTAACCTTTAAGAAAAATGGAACACCTCTCGAGGCTTTAAAGTAACGCCTTCTTACACTTTTAACCTACACAGAGAAGAACTTCATTCTGGATTTATAAACACAAGTTATCTTCATGATATGGAGAAAAAGTCTGGGCAGGTGTCTCACATCCCAAGAGGATGTTCAACCCACTTGTTTCTTTATCCTTGTGTTGACTTGGCAGTTGTGGTTAAGAATGTTCACCAAGTCATGCCATGAATAGCATAGAAGAGATGCTTGCTCTCTGGGTCCCCAAAAGATGGGGCCTTCTCAGCCCTATAAAAAAGAACACTCAGAAATAGGCATTAAAGTATCCAGGAGCCATTACTGTAGAAATCATTGTGCTTATAATCTTGTGCATACTATGGCAACTTTGCAGCAACGTTGAGAAAAGTCATCACACATCCTCCTGATCTTGAACCTTAACCATAAAGCATTTTTTCTGTTTTTAAATCTCTCTTTGCAGAATATTGAACAAAATAGTTAGAGAACAGTATTGTTCAAAGATTAATATGCTGCTGAGATTGTTTATGCAAACTATATCTTCTGTTGAGTACTTTAATGTTTTAGTGAGTCATATTGCAATTACATGTTTCCCCTTAGTTAGATGACAGTAATTAGCTATGCTACAGGAAATTGCCTAAATGGAAAATTTTATGTAGGTTTCTCACAAATTTATAGAATATATCAAGGAAATGTTTTTTCCTATGCAGCCAAGAGATGTAAGTCTTCTCCTTCACCCCAGTTTTACACCGTTTTAAATCTATTGACTTCATAAGAGTTATGCATGATTTACCCAAAAATGGCTTCTGTCTCCAAATGAGAACAGAGTCATATTCCTGTATCAGAATTGGTAATGAGGCAACACATTGCTTTCTTTGCTCTTTTGAAAAAAACGTTAATACAGTCGCTTGTGACTCAGTGGGATAAAAGAAGTAGCAAACATAGAGTCTGATCTGCCATCTCTACTTGAGATCCTGGGATCTCATCAGTTTAGTCTATTGAGGATTTTCTTGCACACTTACTTGTTCTAGAGCTTTAGATATAGTTGTTAAAGTACTTTGTTTACATCTTATTTTTATTCATGGACATAAACATACAAGTACATGTATATACATTTATTATCACATCTTTGAAAGGACAAAAGAAAACATAGACATATGGTTCATTACTGATAGAGCTGAAAAATCCCAGTTTTGGAATACACAAAACATTTAAAACATCTTTCATAATATAACTTGTTGCCATTTAATTTTTCAACTAAAGTCTAGTTGCAAGATTTGTGAATCTTAATGGTAAACTCTGTCTTTGCTACACTGTTTTTAAGGCAGACCAAAAGAAGTCTTAACAGATCCAGATGTAATTGTGTTTTAGTCAGGACTGATGGATATTTTTGTAATTATTGAAAGCATTGAAACTGTGTTCCTACTGTGAAACTGTGAAAATAAGGGCCACATGTTTGGTGAATTGGTGTTGGATCTTATTTGTTTCAAAAAAGGAATTTCTGTTTTATGACAATGAAGCCCCTTGACTATGGTGAAGAGTACATACATAGCATAAACACTGACCAGTGTAATTGACTAAAAGGCTCTATCTAACAGCTGATTAAAACTTCTGCAAAGGAAGTTCAAAATAGAGAGACAGCAATGAGAAATAAAGGATTATGATATGAGCATCTAGTCAAAAACAAAAGAATTCACGTCCCATTTTCACAAATAATGCTGTGGACATGTGGAGATCAGTGCAGAGAAAGCTAAACTACATTGATATGGGCTCTGTTTACCTGTTACCTATGCTACTTTTTCATCATTTTTAATGCATATCCATGATATGTAACTTCAAGAAAGTTACTTTGTTTTCTTTCTAAGCATTTTTTAGAATGTGCTGTGGAAATGACATTCTGAATCTCATCTGAGCATTAGTTTAGTGTTGCCTGATCTGCTCCTGTGCTTGTATGTGTTTAGTACATGCATTTTAAAGTCACTGATTTTTATATTTTCTCTTAGGTCAAAATTCTTACATTCAATTAATAAAATATTGTTGGAGTTTGAAAAATGTAGACTTATGCTAGTAGCAATCTAATTTCAGCTAGAGAAACTTTCCATCATCTGAAGGGTAGAAGGCTCTCATGGTCAGAATAGTGAGGTTCCACTGTATATGAACATTTAAAAATACTTTCTGTGGTTTCAGTTTATTTACAGATAAGCATTGTTGTTCTTATTTTAATAAAGACCTTCTGATGTTGATATTCTTCAGATGGAATATGTCAATTTGTCTCTACTAAAGTAGAAGATATTTTCTAGATGATGTATCTGTCTCTCAACAAGTAGAGAAATCCTTACAGCTTACTCTTTCCTGTATCAATGAAAGTGTGTCCGACAGATCTAGAGAGGTTTTTCTCCCCCTCTACTCTGGCCTAGTGAGACAACACCTGGAATACTGTGTCCAGTTTTGGGCTCCCCAGTTCAAGAGAGACAGAGACCTGCTTAAGAGAGTCCAATGGAGAGCCATGAGGATGATTTGGGGACTTGAGCATTTCCACTATGGAGAGAGACTGAGAGACCTGGGGTTGTTTAATCTGGAGAAGAGAAGACTGAGGAAATCTCATCAATGTGTATAAATACCTGAGAGGCAGGTGTCAAGTGGAGAGAGACAATATATTTTCAGTGGTGTGCAGTAATAAGACATGGAGCGATGGCTACAAACTGGAACATAGAATGTTTCACCTCAACATGAGGAGAAACTTCGTCTCAGTGAGGGTGATGGAGCACTGGAACAGGCTGCCCAGAGGGGTTGTGGAGTCTCCTTCTCTGGAGACTTGCAAATCCCATCTGGATGCATTCCTGTGCGGACTACCATAGGGGATCCTGCTTTGGCATGGGGGTTGGACTTGATCTCTGAATGTCCCTTCCAACCTCTAGTGATCTGTGATTCTGTGAAGAAAAATGACAGCATATAGATCACAGATTGCAATCTTCTCTAAGATTTTCAGCAGTCTCTTGTGCATACTGCTGAGACAATGCATACAGTAAAGTTACCATTTTTATGATCTGCAGATGTGCTTTGTGCCTTGTTCAGTGTACTTAACTTACTAATTGCATTCCTTCTGCAATGCTTGTTGTTTAAATGTGTTTCTGTGTTCACTACATGGCCACAGGTTTGAGAAAGCTATCCCAAGTGTGGGAGCTTAAGTTCTAATTACTCTTTAGCACTGTGTCATCTTACTGTGTCTTTTTACAGGTTACCATACAATTCATTAAAATGTTGATGTTTCTTGTTCTGGAATAATTAAACTTGTCCAGTGAGAGAGAGCTCTAAATTCTGCTTGGGTAGAAGCATGAGAAATAGCCAGACAGTACTCATAAATACACATACCGGACCATATATGCAAGGACACGTGTAGTTTGTCTAGCATTTTGATAATTTCTTACTACACCTCCTAAATACATGTATTTATAGAGAATCTGTCTCTATGTGCTGCTTAAAATGTTTTTCTGGGATACTTTTGTTTACACACAGTGTTATCTGTGAGTCTCCCTATATATCAATTACTTTTGAGGGACTAACAAAATCAAACTTTGTGCATTCAAATGAAGAGAGCCTAGAAGGAGAAAAGCAAAATTTTTTAAATTACAAAATTATGTTATTTGTAGACTGCTCGTGAAAGAGCATATAGAGCTCTAAATGTCTGGTTTGCTGGCTGCAAAACATCCACCTATTATTATGCTGTGCAGCCCAAGTGTGATATTGTGGCTTGGCAAGGGATTAAATGATTTATGAGAAGAATATGACTCAATGAAAGCAGACCTATAAACATAACCTCACTGTTGAAAACAATAGTGATACTGATCAGTGAATTTCAGCAGAAAGTGTGAGTATACTGAAAAGATAAAGTGCTTTTTTCTCTTGGGAGATTAGGTTTCTTAAAACAACAGTGACTATTCCAACAGGGAATAATGGGTGCAGAATTGCCTTGTTTAGATCTTGGCTAGGCCTGAGTGTTACCCATCTCATATCATCTATTGTTGTAACAACGGGAGGGAGAAATTATGCGGGAGAAAATAGGAAGCTTTTATGTGGCTTTTTTTTTTTTTTTTGGTAGTAAGTGTGATCTGTTTGAACAAATCATGATTTCAGGATACTGTAATTAACACTGATGTTAAAATACTGATGTGCTGAATTAGGGAGAGTTGGGAGCAGTGCCAGCAAATATGACTAAATGAAACTTTAAGGGTTAAGATACAAGCTTTGTTTGCTATAGTTTTGCCACAATTTAAATACTGTGCTGAAAGCTTTCCTGCTGGCTGCCTGGTTTGCACAGGATTTTCCCTTTCCTTACTCCACCCCACCCTGCTCCCCCCTCCTTTTTTTTTTTTTTTTAAGTTCCAACTGTTTCTGTGAATGAGACAAAAGGAAAAGATGGTGTCCTGCTAATTTAAAAAGTGTTTCAGCAAACTTTTCTCCTGACCAGGTCAGATGTTTGAGTTGGGCTTGGAAATGGACAGGAAGCAGTATTTGTGCCAGAATGCTCTTAAGAAGTGCAATGCCACTCTAGATTGATCACAGAATCACAGAATCATTTTAGTTGGTAAAGACCTTGAAGATCTAACCCTACCAAGTTTAGTGCTAAGTCATATTTCTGAAAAGTCTGTATGTGCTTGACAGAAACCTGCAGAGCCAATATGTGTCATCAGAACAATCTACACAAATCCTGTCTGATCAGAGTCCATAAGCACCTAAATTTGCCTTTAAGTTTCTCTTTTTCCTGAATTTCTGCTACTCTAGATTTTCTGCCTGAGAGAGCTGGGACCCGTCTCACATGTAAGATCATACAAGTTACACAGACTAAACATCAGCAGGCCTAATTTCTATGGGAGAGGTAGAATTGAATGGCCCAATCTCAGTCCTCAAACCTATCTGTACATATTTACAGACAACGCCTGGCAGAAACAACCCTAGAAACCTAGTCCACCTTGCTGTGCTCCAGAACTGACTACCCACCAGGAAAGCACTCTAAAAATTCAGTGTAATGTTGCTCTACTGCTCCATATCCTGTCAGTAATGACAGACAGAGTGGAGAAGCAGGAGGAGATGCCTTAGCTCTGTATCTTCCCTTCCTGTCCTGCTGCTTAGTCCCTGCAGCTCTGGTGCTGGGATTGTGGAGGAAGGCGTCAGCTCTGTGAGACAAGAAGAGAGTAGTCAAGTGGGTTAAAGAGGCAGTATTTTTAGTCTATGAAAGTGTGAATGTGATGGACCAGGCAGGAACACAGAAAAGGAGAAGGCAGAAGTAGCAGTGTTGCTTGTCAAAAACCGGCCAGGAGCCCCAGAGCTATAGTATCACATTTCCTCTTGATCACACACCTTCTGGTCTGACAGATTTTGAACAGCTTCAGCAGGGCTGGAGTGATCAGGGCGGCTGAGAAAGGCTGGTGGAAGAACAAGAGGTTCCACCATGAGTTAACTGTACCCTACTGCCTCTCACTCTAAGAGGCAGAATAGCAGCACAGAACTTTTGGCATATGATTTAGTCATGTCTGAATTTGTGGCTGAAGTTTTCATAACGTAGAGTGAGGAGCTGGTTAGAGGGTACCTCCAGGAGCTAGTTTCTCTTCTGATGGGAAGCAGCAGTTTTGAGGACAGACAGTAGGAAGGAGAGGGTGGGAAAGAGTTAACTGATGAGAAGGAGCCCAAGCAGGTAAAGGAGGTGCAGTGGGAGGCAGAAAAAAAGCAAGAAGTGTACCAGGAGCTGTGCCAACTGAACTTCTCTGCCATAGCTAGAGCTCATGTGATACTGCAGATACAAAGGGACTGAAATTAAGGCAACTTGAATTCTACTTGTCAAATTATTAATTGTTTGACTTCCAGGATACATGACAGTGAAACACTATTGTTCACTTGGCATAACTTCTTACATGCAAAATATCCAGAGAGTGAAATCTCAGACTTGCTGATATCAATATAAATTTTGGCACTGACTCCATCTGAAATAAGATATTGCCCATAACTTGTAGCAAATGGAGAAACTTATAACCATGGATAATAGTTTAAGACTAATGGTTGAGATTAAAGACTGAACTGAAAGACTGAAAAATAGAAAAGGTGAGGTGGAAATAATAAAAAAACCCCAACAAAACAACAGGATCATATGTATCTGGAACTAGATGGTGATTAAGTGACAGAACTGTTGAGATTATGAACCGAGCACTCAATTCTTGAGCAGCATGATTACCTAGGCCAGATGTCTGAAGGGCAGCCAGACAGATTGCCTTCCACTATGTAACTCCATGCACCAGATACAGTTGGCAATTGAGCCTGCAATGCGATCGATGTATGGCGTATAGGATTGTGACTGTGAAAGCCTGTGGTGACACACCAAAGCTAATGTGGTGTCATTCACTGGAACACACAGCGAGATAAATCACAGAAAAAGACATTTCCCAGATCTTGCCTTGTGCCGTGGTTGCTTCTTGCTATGCTATCCCACACATAGTTCCAAGTGCACATCAGTGTAAATGAATGTGCACGTTGTATGTTGGGTGCATATTGTTTTTCACTCACTGAAAGAAAAATCGAAGAGCTTGATACCTTCCTCGTACTGTTACAATTGTTAGGTTTCCAACATCCAGTATCAGCAGGCCTCTGACTCTGTGAAGCAGCCTTCCTTGCTAAAGAAATTATGGATCCCAAGAGATTTCATCATTGACTCCTCTGGATTTTACCTCTTGCTTTGCAACAGTTCATCAAAGATTTAGCTAAGATAAAAAGTCATACATGAGCATCCCTGAACATATTCTGTTTCACACACTAGAGTTTGAGTCCATGTTGACTTGTAAGAAAGATCTGGATTTATCAAAACAGTAGTCCCTCCTCTAATAAAACGTTGTGTATTTTGTGGTGAGGTCTCCATTTGCTTATTTCATTTATACATTCATTTGTTCATTCTCTCATTCATTTTACCACTGCAATGACAGCACCACTTGAAAAGTACAGATATTTGGTAATAATCTGTTTTTATAAATATTTATAAATTGTAAGCCCCCATTGCTGTTGGCTTTTCTGTCCAATGCCTCCTGGGTCACTGGGAGGTGACCCCTCCTTTCTTTGTTGCTTAGGTTGCTATAGGTTAGAAGTGAAAAATTTCTTTTTTACTGCATAGATTTGTAGAATTAACATTTTTGTGGACATGATTCTTTCTTATTTAACATTTATTACAAAATCGTGGTGGGCTTCTTACAGTTTTCTAATCCTGAAATTCTCATAGAGCAGCAACGTGTGTCTGTGAGAGAGAGGGAGAGCATGTGTACACTGGCATTGCATGGTAGGTGTGTGTATAAGTAAAATTATTTAGCCCCAGCTGTGACACTCTGGTTTATAGGATGTAGGCTATGAAAGGTAGAAGCCAACAACTTAGGCTGTTCTCCAGCTTCCAATAGCACTCTTCACTCCATGAGTACATGCATGACTTCAGTGTACCTAAGGGCTTACACTAGGAAAATATGGACCAGTGTGAGAATGATTCAAGAATCATGATTACCATGTGACTCTTAGCAAGGTAAGAATTTATGTGTAATTACAGGTTGAAATAATTCTACTATTGTCCATCTAAACATACTGGCAGAACATTCTAGCTCTTAGCTCTAGCATTGCATGGTGAGTATTCTGTGTGTATTTCTGCAGTGGTTCCTCCAAGCTCTTTGGTCACTTACTTTAGAGGCTATCTAGGAGCTGCTCCAAATCACAAGATTGCACAGAGATTAAACTGAGATTTTTTTTTCCTCCGAGGAATTTAAAAGAATTAGGATTTGGGATCACTCCTGTTCAACATTGAAAAATTTAGAAAAT